>CANUEZ040000076.1:57500-330000 GCA_948099385.1 Fasciola hepatica | reverse complement strand
AACGAATATCTTGGCCACAGTAGTCCGTCAGATTTGAGTATACGAAGTCAATTGTCCGTGGACAAGAAGTTGGTAAATCTGTTATAGATTACTTGATATCATACAGCACGATTGATAATTTTTCCTTATTCAGACCTAGTGCACGATTGTATTGCAGTGGAGATTTTTGTGGCAATTAAGGCAGATGGCTTCGGAACGAATCATGTTAGTTCACGAGGAGCTACAAGCAAAAGAAGAAAAAGTGACTGTTTCAAAGCAATCAACAATACGCATCACAGATCGTGCCGAAGAACAAGTAACTCCCGTGAAACTGCCGTCAGACAACAAGGAGGCCCAAATTAAGAGCCTCAAATAAAGGTGTCACTGGGAGAACACAGCAACAATAGTGCACAAAAGAGCAAACTCAATGGCTGCAGTATACTGGTCAAAACAATCCCAAATCCACAGATAGCGTTTAGAGTGTGGTTGCGAAAACTATCTAGTTAAACCATAGCACACGTCTTGTTATTATGAATTATCTTACCTGGTTAATGCAGCCGTTTCTTTAGCTCAGTCTTCCTGTGGCTGTCTATATTACTTCACCGCGTAAAAGGCCCACCTAACTGTTACAAATACAAAAATTAGATTCATGAAAATACAGTGCTCGAAATGTCACTGAACCCTCCCTGTTTTTCTGCAATTCCAGTTGAACCAAACCGTTTTCTGGACAAAACTGTGCATCTCGGCGCATCATAGCACTACTAAGCCCTGTAAAAGAACAGATTTCAAGCATGAAACAGATAAATCTATTTATTCCGAAAAAAGTGTTTTAGAAGATACAAAGTTCTACTTACTCATCTGTGGATAAATGGCAGAAAAACCGAACTCATTGCCAGACCCAATGACCTTGCTTGTTAATGACTCATATCGCTGCTCAGGAATGTTATGGAATATTTTCGGTGTTACAGGGATTCGAGAGCAAAGTTTACTTAGGTTATAAATTCCGGTCAGAATTAGCGACCTTTCAATTATCAGAACAGGGGAATGTTGCAAGGTCCAGTGCTTTCTTAGCTAGAACACGGCAAACCACTCATAATAAAAGATTTGGTGATATGAGTAAGCCAGATTTTCAAGAAAATTTCCAGATCGAAAATGGTTATGCGTAACCTTTTGGGGGACCTCGTTAACTATGTCGTTGAGAGAAAATGATAAATTCGTAGAACACTCTTCGAGAAAGCGACGAGAAGTCACTGGCATGGTGTCTTGAATCAACTTACGAGTGCTTCGTAGGTGCGGTAGTCGTTGCAACTGAATGTAAACGTTTGGAGCGTACAACAACTACTACAGTCTGAACCACACCTACAGCACACAGAGAGAGAAGAGATTAGTAACCTGGAAGATTGATCGTCACTTTGAAAATCTAGAGGAATACGACAGAAATTTCATTGCCGGAAATGCTGAATAGAATATTGTAATATTTAATGTTGAGAAGGCTCAATTTCGACAGTCCTAATGGAATCAAGTAGTACTTTTTGAACTTCAAGAAGACCGAGCTGAACGCCAGTCTTTGCGTGTTCCGTATTCACTCTGTTATTTTCTAGGGTGCAGTTTATTAAATAAATAATATGGACAGTTCGATTGTAAATTGTTTTCGGATTAAGCTTGTTAGGCTACTGATACCCAAAAATGCTAATCCACCACGAATAAAACTGATCGAACTACCCACTCATTCAGTGATACATGGGTTCAATTTGCTTTCCTTACAGGTACGTGTTTGTTTTTCAGTTCGGAGTCACGTGATGCTGATTACCAACTCATTCTTTCACCACATTCTGAGTTATGATAACCAAATTATCACGTGACGTAGTTTGGATAGATTTACGTGGGAAGTAATAGCCAACAGTTGTGAGGTTACTGAGTGCAGAATAGTTTCTCTCAAATTCGACGAAATAAAGGAGTTGAACAAATGATTCAATAAACACCCACGAATGTCTTTGACATGGAAAATATCCATGAATGGGAAACTGGAATTCAGTGTTGTCTAGTGTCTGTTCAGTCGTGTCGAAAATGTCTGGTATTAGCTACTTGCTGAAGTTTTGGGACATGCGAGCTGTGATGTTGTTATATTTTAAGAATCCATTCAGAGACAGAAGTTGAGTCACTGTAGCTTAATAGATTCCCCAACCACAAGTTGGACAGACAGCTAGGCAGGAAATCTAACGAAGGAGATTTTATTACCTACTTACGCCATGTTTCATTTCGTTCGTGACCGTGCATATTACCATATAATGCACAACCTTTCGCTGTTAAACCAGTGAATGTGAGACACTTTTTATTCATAAAAGCTATTACAGTGTTATGTCTAATCCGTACTTAACTCCAGATTGTAGTTTCACGAAACTAGCTAACTTCCTCAATTAGTTCTACTCGACACTGATAGAGTTCATTGACAGCTCAGCTCTTATTGTGGCTGGTATCTTCAACAGCTCCGATTCGACATTCCACAGTCTAATGTCCCACCATAACACTGATAACTTGTCATCAGAGATAGTGCTTGTCTAGACCGCTTCTTCGTGAATGAGCCGTCTTTCTTTAATGCTGTGAGTCCTACCCGCGGTGGGAGACTCCGATCATGGTATTGTCAAAGTTCTCCTTAGGGAATTTAGTAAACACAATCATCAAAGCCTCATAAGGAATCCATTCTGAAAGGTGTTTTAACGGCAGCATGAAGCACTCAGAACTCATTTACTCGAAAACACTTTGATCCCTTCCCAAATGAACTTGTTTCACAACCTTGACGCGTCTAGGAATTGTGAAACCATTATGGGCTGTTTAAACTTCTGTTACGAAACATACTGTCCACGAAAAACGATAGATGCTCACAGACCGTTTTAATTTGGAGAAATTAAGGAAACTCGGGGGGAGGGGTGGGGGAGAAAGAACACATCGTTCGCACAATAAATCTGCACCAAAACTGTCAAGCCTACACATCAGGGAAGGAATTGTTTGTCTTAACAGAATGTACGTGAGTACCATACTCAAGGACAACTCTCCCCGCTAGTTATGAAGTGGACTGGAAACGCCGGGGTTGCGCGCGTCAAGCAAACTACATAAAACACGATACCGAAAGCTGAACAGATCATTTGTACCAGCGATTAATTCAACCGATTTGTTACACAAATTACCCGGAACCCGGGGCAAACTGGGAAATCCTCAGTACCTTCTTTTGGAAAGTGTTTACACCAATAAAGCCTCCGGACCCGATGGTATCTGTCCCGTCATTATTCAAACTTGTGCTGCCCACTAGGTTCCCGTGTTCTCTTCCATGTTCACGTGATGTCTGTCTGTAGACGAACTCACTACATCTTGGAGTTAAATTCGTATCACTCCAAAACTAAAGACAGAAAAAAGCGAGTTTCGTCCCATTGCATCTATGCCAATCTTGCTCAGAACTTTCAAGCGGATAATTGTTGGCGACCTTAAGTCCACCACTAATATTTTGGAAGTAAACCAATTTGCTTGCCGGAAACGGAGTTCCATTTTGGATGCCGTCAGCTGTCTTATTCATGCAGTAGTATCATTGGCTGACTAGAAAAACAAACTCGTTCACTGATGCTTTCTGGACTATACAAATGCTTTCAATTTTATCAGTAGGGAACGTTTGCGATAAATTTTAGATCGGAAAGGGATATCCCTAATGCTTTCCAGTTGGCTAAGAGAGTATTTTATGAACCGGTCTCGGTTCACATACAATATTAGTCATAGATCTTCCGCAATCCCTAATAACAATGCAGTATGGCAGAGTGCTATCATATCACCTTCTTTGTTTGCTTGCTACTTATAAGTCCTCATCTGTCGTTCTCCAACCTTTACTTTCAAATATGTTGACCATGTCGTGGTTGTTTCCGACTCTCGGAACAGTGTTGATATCAATCCATTAAAACAGTCTATTCATACGACGACGGAATGGTCTTAAGCAGTAAAATTAATGCCTGATCCAGACAAGTGTGCAGAAGTACTCTTTTCTCTTGATCGTGAATCCCAATTGCAATAAAATCATATGGCACAAACAACCGAAAGTTCAGACTTGAAGAGAGTCCAGTTCTTGGCATACTTACCTCACTATGTCTTGGGTAGACCCATCGTATACTAGATACCTTTGTCAAGGTAAAAAGGCTGAAAATTTACATCTTTCATCTGAGGCCTCTACGTGTTCCTACCCATATCATCTCTAAGTTTATTCATTTTTGTGTTATGTCACTGGTTATACTGTTTCCCGCCATTTTCCCTGGTTTTCTTGTCAAAGAATTTGTGCTAATCAAGAGCTACCTTAAGTACCTTTCCCACTGCATTAATAGAAGCTGCTCTGAGTTATTGAATTTCAGGGGAAATCCATTTTCCTGCAATGTGAACAGTTGTGCAACACTATACTTTATGATGACACACCCGCCACATTCAACACTAATGCGCAGTAATTCACACTCTGCTACACGTAGTAAATTTAAAGTGATATATTCCTGAACTACAACGTTTTATGACTCGGTTATTCCATATCTAATAAGATTTCTTGTTTCGAAAGATTACCATGTGGACGACTTGCGAGAAAAGCTAACCTAATCACGATTGTCAATTTTCCTCCAAATACGTCATTGACGGGCACGGTGTGCTAATCAGCACGATTCAACCATCACCGTTTTCTTCTTCGTCATTTACTAATTACCATTGCCAAAGCATTTCAATGAAAAATTTCTACTAAATAGGTGCTCCTTTCAGACCATTAAAATGCATCCTTGACTTGACTCCACTTGTAATTTTAGTGCGTGGCTTTTTTAATTCAAACTAAAGTAAGAATCCCACTATTGTCTAATCCCTTAAACGTGGATTCGAAGGTGACTGTGGGTGATTCAAGTAGGGTAATGGTGATCAAGTGAAGTAATTATAACACCGAATAAAACGTATCAAGTGTTCAGTGCTGATCCGCGAGTATCTGAGGCGACTGAAGCAAGTGTCAAATACATCCGATCAAACTATTCTTTGCTGGTTTCAGAGAGAGAGTGCCTAATTTTAAATTATCCCAGCGGACAGCATCTTCAAGTGATCCTCGTCTGACCCGTTGTAATAAAGATTTCAGCAGAGCTAGAGGAACAATGTGGGCCGAATTCATTTTGGTTATCAATTTCGCGTGCTCTCAATCTGCCGATAGCGCACGTTATTTAAGGTTGCACAAAGTTTAAACAATGCTGTATGATAACTAGCTCAGCTCTTGAGCGGGGGAAGTTAGTGTACAGACAAATAAACAAGGCAAAAACATGCAAACCAGTTGAGATCAAGAAGATGATGGACAATATCACACGTTGTTATTATGGCTCTACTGAAATAGATCAAAGGAAAAGATTATCTTCAAAAGTGGTAAAATAAACAGAAAGAGAGAGAGAGAGAGAGAGAGAGAGAGAGAGAGAGAGAGAGAGAGAGAGAGAGTGGGTAGACCATGGTGAACTGGTAATTTAAACTGAAGTAAGCTGATCTTCATGATTTGAGTTCCGATGAGAGTGATCAATAATTTAAGCCACTGTGACTATTCTATCTATAGAAAAGCTCACTTAACTCGTCAACGGCTTTTCTATCAGTTTTTTTGCGGTTGTTGCGATTTTACGGTATGTTGTGTTTTGTTTGTGAGACAAGTCCAGTGAAAAACAATCTAAGAATGCTATGGTGAACTCCGATGGTATGAAACTTCATATTAAAAAACTCCTATTCTTGTTAGAATGAAAAATGTTTTCTTTGATTTTGTCAATCAAATGGATTTATTTTATTTGATGCCTAGAAAACAGGCAATACTAGTTTGGAAACAAAATATTATTCATTTTTTTACTCTGTGACTGCCCATGACTGCAATCAAAGGGGCACATCCCACGGATTCAAGGGCTCCCCGCATTGTTAGGGATAACCAGCAACCGTGATCTTGAAACTTGGAGTGATGGAGAACCACATAAAGTCAGAACACATTCGTTGTGTTAACGGGGCCAGATGACAACGAACCGCTGTCAACAGCCCAAGTGACTGATAGTGGCGGGATCGAAACCTTTCAGCCATGAAAGGATAACCGCTCGGTTTCTTGAAACATTTGAGCTGAATTATGTACCCACTTCAAACTGAGACTCAACTCGAGAGTTCACGGATATTAGAAAAACTCTACGGATAAATTATCCAGGTCTACTTTAAAAGATCAGTTCCATTTCAACCCTATGGATGGTTGTGTTAATTTATCACTTGCCGTTGCAATGGCATTCTTACTGCTAACATTTGTTCCAGCCGGACTGTCCCACAGCTCAACAGTTTGCTATCATTGCAACTTTTCTATTTGCCAGTCAGAATTCTTCGTGACAGTCCATATTCGTGGTTTACTCAGTGTGTTAGAGTTTGATGCCTCAAAATCGGAAGCAGACACAAAGGTTTAACGAATTCTCCTGCTTCAAAATCATCTAGACTTTCTCGCATTGGACTGAGGGTGAACTGTTGGAAATTGAGATTACGCGACCCAGAGAAATTCTGCTCGAAAAAAGTGACACAATTTCACTTTGTAAATCAGGACAACTCACCACCTACAATAAGTATTTAGTTAAATAATAAAAAAATATCTGAAGGAACATCCGTAGACATTTAAGCATATTTTTTAGAAACCATGAACACCGTATATCGAGAAACATTTATTCCTCAGTCTTTATCAAAGATGTAATGGGGAATCATCACGTCAGTTTCTTCACTCAGCTTCTACGGTCTCTTACTCAAAAAGAAACCATCACTTAATTTACCTCCAAATCCTCACCTAGACGTCGTTTGAGTCGGGTAACGTTCTTCTCTCCCTGGCCTCCTCCGGTTCCAGATGTTCGCCGCCCTCAGGGGAAGGCCACAGACCGGGAACAGATTGGTCAAATGCAGCTCCCGCATCCCGTCGGTTATTTAAATGGTAAACCGTATTTGAAGTTACGGACGCATGTTGCCACGAAGAATCTTCCGCAGGCTGAGAACATCTTCATGAATTTGCCAACAGTTTTCGGGAACCAACTTGAGAGATCTCAAGCGACCTGCATAACCGATAGCACGTAAACCACTGCCGAGCCTCATTGAGAAGCTTTGCACCCGCTCCGATTTACCAAGTATTTGGCGTTTCACTAAGTCCCTATGGAAAACTTGGACGAACATGACAGAAAAAGCAGTCGGGAGGCCTCGTGACACAGCCGGTTGGACGAGAGATGTCGGACTCCGAGCAAGGCTCCAGCAGGAACACAGAACTTGATGCCGTGATGGTCTGACAAGGAGTAAGTTATCCAGATATGGTTTAATCCGAGAAGTACCTGCCTTTTTCTGCAGTACTGACTTCCTGTAAATGTCCTTTACAAGTGGAGAATTAGACTTGGCAAGACATACTGCCAATTTCTTGAAGGGAAGTATATAAAACGTTCTTTCTGCTGGAACCGCAGCACTTTCGAACAGCCTATAGATCTTTTTCCCTACGTTCTCTGATTCGTCCTTTGTTTAAGCAATGAATTAGTAAACTGCCACTTAGTTCAGTAATCCTCACACCCTTTTGAACAATAAATTTATTGAATCACAGGACTCACCTCTTTCATTGTGTACTACGTTTACCTACCTAATTACAAGCGACGATCATTTCCGACCTTATTACTAATGAACAAGTCGTTTACCATCTTCCAACTACCGGTTAGCCATGATCTGTTTCGATCGAAGTACACTTACGAAAAATTGTAGAAACTTGAGCACCGAATGATTTTCCTGGCAGGCAGTTTCTACTATTGCAAAGATTAAATAAGACATTCATTTTCAGGTTGATTTGTGTGCAGCTGACCCTGAGTGACCTTGGTTGCCACGACAAAAGTGTGTGAAGTTTGGAAATTCAGAATTGTTAACATTTTAATAACTTGCTGGAGGTTCAGTTCAGTTCCCGCGGTTTACACTACCAAAGAACAACTGATGACCTCATTTGAGCTTTTTCCCCTACCGACTTTATGTCCACGTATTCGACTATGAAGAATAAAATCAACTTTAACTCGTTCAGACGGTCCTACATTATTCCACGTCCTATTCGTGGTGAAGCCTTCTTTAGTGAAATGACCTGGAAAAGGATTTCGGGTCGTTACTTATCCACGGAAATTATATAAAAGTCAAACGAAGGTAATCAAAAAAAAGTTCACAATCTCTTTGTCACAAAGAAATTAGTTGCCTTTAAAGCAAGAAACATTGTTATCTCCAAGTTTACAAGGTTGGTGATTCAGTTCGCTATAAGAACTTGTTTTGTGCGTTGGATGGATGATAAGCAAGATCATCAGGAAAAGATAACGACTTCATTTATGTGATGATTAAAAAGCATGTTGGGAGATTGCTGTGCTACAGAATGATGCGCCTTACCTGAAAAACGTTCAGCAGACTATATATTGATTTCAAGAAACCACCATATTGTAGTACGCTAGAATCAGCGCTCTTCAGCTGAGGGGTAAGCATTTCTCGTGTTCGATCTGAACGACAAGAATGGAGGAAACTCCAGGAGCTCAGAGCTCAGCAAGTACATCATCGGGAACCCACACCGGCATCAGTCGGACACCAAAATGTCTGAGTACAGCCAAGCCGCTACGATACCCCCGGAATTTTGACGGAATCTTCGGTCACCTGATTTTCCTATTGAATATTTATGCTCACGCTAAGCTAAAAGGTTTGGAAAAACCTACTTGAATACATCTTGGTGAGCCTTTTCTGAAGTTATTGCAACACTTTTGTTTACGGTTCCACTCATAGTGCGATTTTAAGGTCCTTTTTGCCGCCTTACGTTCAACAAAACAGGGGTACGTGGCATCCACTGCAGT
Organism: Fasciola hepatica; assembly: GCA_948099385.1. Lineage (NCBI taxonomy): Eukaryota > Metazoa > Platyhelminthes > Trematoda > Plagiorchiida > Fasciolidae > Fasciola > Fasciola hepatica. The sequence goes on along the minus strand of CANUEZ040000076.1, from coordinate 321,142 downwards.
GAACTAGCCTGTAATTTGACTACCAGCAGCAGGATTTTCCTTTGCATATGTAAACTTAGTGCCGGTTGATTCAGCCTCATGATTTACTCTACATTTGCCCTCTTCACAGAAGGGCGCTATCCTCAGAGCTGTCTGACACTCCTTGGGCCGGTATGAGGCGGTTGAAGAGCTTCACAGCGGACCGATCAGGGAAAGGAGGGCTGGGCTGCTTGAGGAGGTATGTCACATCGGTGAGGGCCTGGTAGACTGTATAAGGTGGTTTCCATCGTCGGCAAAACTTCGAGGGTAAGCTAGTAGGGAGCACAGGCCCCAGCAGCCATACACGATCCCGTGCGCCAAACAAACGTGACACTGCTTGCCGGATACGCCAGCAGACTTCGTGCATGTGTGATATTTCACAGCTCGAACGTTTGGGGATTGACAGATGCTCGTAAGAGGTTTTCCAGGATTCAGTCGGTGCGTTCAGCGAGTCCGTCATCTTCGGGAAGATGGGGCGTTGTTATATCCTAAATATTTACGATATGGCACATCTCACGCATCAAGGTACGATCAAAAATTGGAACACTGGTCCGGTCTGATAAGCTGCTCTCATAGTGCTATCGATTCAGAAAAATAACCCTCGCGACCGTCAGAGCGTCTATCTTCGATTTGGTGAAATAATCCACCAACATCAGGATACGGCTTTTGTCATTCCGCGTCAAGGGCAGAGGACCAACAATTCCCATTGCAACTAATTCGTTGGGATATCCGGCACGTGCCAGCTGCAGTGGGACTCGTCGGGTTGGGGTTGGATTTCTGAATCGACCACACTCTGTGCGGGCGTTAAAAGGTTCGTGGCGTTCCCATTCATGTGAGTCCATCAAAAAAGACGAGAGCGGCTACTCCTAGTGTGTTCTGTCCCGCATGGCCCAACTCCTCGTGTATCCTCCCAAGGAAGGTATTCACTGCAGAAGAAGGAACGATGATTCGACCACTGTGATAAGATAAAACCCCATGGATCTTCTTTGGGTGAGGCCACTGCACCCATAGGCATCCGGTAGTATAGCTGGTTACTTGCTTTTTTGTTGAAGAGGGTCACCTTTGGCGGTTGGACAATCGGCTGTGCGGTAAATGGGGCTCCGGATCAGCGGATTGTATAGTGGCCCAGTCCTTCGCTTCCCGTCCGTGAAATAACATTGCTGACATGGCAACCGTACATGGTGGACTGTCCCCGTGGTTGAGTCTAACGATAATGATAATGATAAGTGTATAGTTCTCAACCGTGTTCGAGGTTCAGGCGTAAGAAGCATAATCAAAGAGTACAAAATTACTCAATAGGGTAAAATAGTCACATTTTGAAAGGAAGAGGCGCAAATTGCTCCGAAAATTAAATAAATCTGGGGGGGGGGTGTTTGAATGAAGTAAAATGACTTCAAGTGGCGTGGTAAGTGCGAATCGGTTCTTAAATCGGTAACGGAAAGGTAATAAAATGATGGAACGTGGAAGTGACGAAAGGAGCGGCATTACAGAATGAGGAGCGAGCATAAATACGAAGGTGATGTAGGAAACGATAGATGATTGCTCACTCAGTTTTGCTGGGTAAGGCAGGTTGTGGCGAAGCGGGCGGACGGCAGAAAAATGCGGCTAGACATTTTGAACACAAATTGACGTGAAACATCTGGACAGTAGACAACTGGTGACACCAGTAAAGAGATTTTGTAAAGTTGACCATAAAGTGGTTTGCGTTACCGCGTAGTAGATTCATCATCCCAGGTATTCCGAGTTAGAACAGAGCGAAATTTCGGTAAGTCCAACGGATCCATGATAATTTACGTGGAGCATTCGTTAGTGATTCGTTTCATCAAGTGGCAAGGAAGTGGTTCAGTTTGATTTGACTTAGCAAGGTGAAGAACTGGAGTCTAACTGTCAAAATCCGGGAGAGGTTGGGAACAGAAGCAACAGCCTGGCTAATGTGCCAGCTGTGAATAATGACGGCAGGGTATAACGAAATTTTATGAGTAATTTCTATAGGATTTGATATAAATAAACCATCTGTTTGACGGTAGCTCGTGTTTTGGTATTCATAGACCGTTACTGGTTGGATAGTTTCGATGAGCATGCGTAAAAGACATAGTGACATTTAAAGTAAGGACGGATGCGGGGAGGTATATCGAGGGTTTGCGCGACATAAGGCGAAACAGACTGTGGAACATAGTAGTAGTATTTATGAAGTTGATGAGATGTAGACCACTTTAGATGGTACTCGGGAAGGGGAGGTATGAGCTTTGAAATGAAGTGAATTATGGAGAAGGTCCAGGCTTTGCGTCAAGGTCTACATCAGACAACCGTTGGCTAGCAGATGTCGGTTGCATAGGGTGGATTTTGGGGTAAAGGGTGCAGATATCTTTTTGTCCGGTTCCGGTCCTGAATGTTTGGGGCAGCTCAGCTTTTTCAGCGCTCCCATTAGTGGTGGCTTTTTGTCGGATGCTATTCGGACGTTTTGTTTGGTGAATTACCGGCAATAACACTTTGTTTATGAATAAACTCACTGGCTGTCAACGAGTCCGAAAATTGAAAAAGCAGGGGGCACTGGTATCGTTGTGTTTGTCTACGTAGTCTGATGCTAGGATACAATTCCCATTTCATATTGACAACCTTTAGCTAGGCACTGCTGACTACATTGCCCGGAGCCCTACCAGGGATGTTAAATACCATGGCGTAGTTTGAATCTCGTATTCGCTTCGACGCCTCTGAAGATACACTCTCAATAAAGTTGCACGTGGCAGCTAAATTACAGTCCATGGTTATTGTAGATGGCTCGAGTAGTTGAACCATTAGCGTCAGAATTCTAGTGACTGTCAAGAGCCTCCATTCGCGGTTCAAGTGAGATTGCGTGTTGTAAGAGGCTGACGATCTTGCGATGCGCGTCACCCTAGATGCTTGGTCATGAGACGGAGAATGACACGATTACTGCGAGGTGTACCTCTACGCGGGGTAAAATCTAACGGGCCGGTCAGCTTCTTTTGGAGTTGGGCATTAAAACGGTGGGCTTGGGAGAATCGACTAATTTTGTTGGATATTTTGAAATAGGCACTGATGGCCTGGTGTTTGGGCGCCAAGTGTTGATGAAAGGAAATACTGGATAGGTAGGAATTCCCGAAGTAATTCAGCAAGAAAATGGCCAGGTTCGAGAATTCAGGGGTACGCATAAGGACAGGTTGGTTTACCGCTGTCCTTGAAAATACAACCAGTACATAAAATAAGAGGATATCGGGGGTGGATAGGCGATGTAGGCATTTAGGAACGAAGGAGTACGAAATAGGGAAGAGGGGATGGTGAACTGATTTGAACAGTAACCGCTAGTGGACGTGTTACGGCTCGATAGTCGACTACATTTGCCTACCCGTGCCCCATAAAGTGCGACGCGGGGATCGGGTCAGGTTAGATCAGGTTGTACAGGACTTATAGTGGCCGGGGCCAGTCGAAAGTCCAGAACTGTTTCATTGGTATGCACAAAGATCGGCACCCACTACTACGACTTCGGTAAGATTAGTTTTACTGAGCAGAAATGAGGACCGTAGAGAATACGTGAAAGTTGTGAGTCTGCGGGTTGTTTGTGAAGATTTTACAGAGGTTTTGTTGTGAACAAAGGTCTAGGTAACTAGGGCGGTTCAGAAAAGTCGGTAATGGATATGCGTGCATACTACCATATTGGAGCGGCAATCAGCCAGAAAACCATCGGGGTCACGTAAGCGAAGGCGCTAACAGTACTTTTGGATAGGTTTCAGACTAAAGTGTGCTAAAACATCCGACGACAAGATTAGAGAAAACGGATAGTGTCACTTCGTTGGGAGACACAGCATCTAAGCGCACCTGGAGCATCTAGGGCGGCTTGATGTTGGGTCGGCTCCAGTATGTTGCGTAACCCCCAGGTGCTCGCAAACAAAATCCTTCTCATGAAGAATCTCCTGCATTGAGCCATTTGTTCTTCTGGCTGCGAAATTTCTGAATTCACTCGGGGGTTTTATGGTCGGTTCGAGGTGAAAACGGTTTTCCCAATAGATTATATCGGAAAGGCTTCACGAACTGGATCACCGCCAACATCTCCTGGAGCATTGTACAATAGCACTTCTCAAGCTGTGACAGAGCTCGATATGCGAATGCATTCACACGTTCTTGTCCATCCTATTTCCTTTTGGGCAAGACCGCACCGACAGCATGTTCGTTGGTGCCGGTGTCTAAGATAAACATGCTACCTCCGTCAGATGTGTCTGCTTAAGCAAAAACTGGAGCCGAATATAACAGAATCTCCAGCCCTTCGAAAGCCGACAGTTCACTCTCGCCTATTATGGGTACCGTTCCCCGTTGAATCAAGTTCGTTGACGGAGCGGCAAAGTTGGCAAAATTCTTGATAAATCCCCGATAACACCATGCTAGTACCACGTGTCTTCGTACATCATCACTTGACCATGCGGATTGGCCATGACTTGACTACCTCGACCTTGGTGTATCACATTGTTTCCCCGTTTATGGAGATCGCGCAACCTAAAACCTTTACCTCCTGTCTTAGAAAATGACACTTATAGGGTTTCAGTTTTAGTCCATCTTTTTAGAACCGTTCTAACAAGCACCGAAGATTCCCGTTGTGTCCGTCGGTTGTTTTCTGATTGACAGTGATATCACCTAAGTACACCATACAATGTCTCAAAATAAGGCCCCTTGATGTGACGTGCGTTAGCCTTTGGAAGGCTGCCGGGGCATCAGTTGGTTTAAGCTGCACACATGTGGAAATATAATGAAACCAGTAGACACATCTCTATTGATGGGTCGGTTGGACATGTGATAGAACCGGTTATGCACTTCATTTTTGGTCTCAATGTTTTGTTCCATTGTCGATCTCATAAATTCGAAGAGAAGAATATTTTTCCTTTTTGTTCTTCCTTTCGGGGAGTAATTTATAGACGCATTCATAGCTGTCTATTTATTTTCTGAAATGACTGATCTTCCAGGCTCAGATCCAACTTACAATCTGAGAACCAAGGGGCAACACCTGTACAGCTGCTTCGTACTTTTTAAGAATAATCCTTAGTCAATACCTCTCTAGTTCTTAATGGACTTCGAACCCGGAATGAGCGACCGTGATCATGCACCTTTGTCCTAGGCCATCTCAACGGTATGCGCAACGTTACCACTATATGTTATAGCGCTCTTCCGTCGTTCGCTTTGAGCAGCAACAACCAGCCATGCAAGCAGCGATCAACCCCGTGCCTGCCTAGTGTATTAGAATTGATGTTTGAAGAGTTTAATCGCATTCATCCTTCAGTTGCTTGAGTTTCTTAGGTAAGAGTTTTGTTTAGACAAGCCACAGGGGTGATTTTTATCTCAATAATTCTTTTGTTCTAACTGATACTGTATGCTGTTCTATGAACAAATCCACACAAAAATGAGACTAACCTCGGCGGACTGATTCAGTCAACAATGACCGGGCATGTATTATTCCCAATCAGGATGCAACAGAGTAGAGTTGGGAATCGGTAATGTCCAATTCGTCTCATTCTATTCCTGATAATTTCTCTAAAGATCACAATTTTTGTGTGATTGTTGGTTTCGTATAGAATCAATTGGTTGTTTACGTCCCCTGTAGGTCAAAACATGCGCATCAAAGAATTCAATACGAAAACTGTCATACCGGAAGGATTACAGAGAACCAGTGATTTTTTAAAGACTGGCTTCCCCGCAGGGTACCTAACATCTGGGTAAATGGTTCTATTAGAGAAACAAATCACCTTTCAGTTAATTGAAACACAAGGAATAAATTCAAGCTGATGTATCAGTGAAGTTGAGGATGCATACCCAATAGCCTCAAAAGTCCAATGTGCTCTTTTTCTGGGGCTAGCCGGCAGCCACGACTGTGAGACTTGGATTAACGGAGAAGCTCATAAGGGCCCAATAACTTGGGCATGGTAACGGTATGGTGTCGTAATTAAGCACCGTATGAAGAACCAGACCACTTTATTACACTGATCTATTTGGCAGAAGAATGGGCTCACAAAGCGTACCCATCGTCTGAATTTAAGTTTGAGAGTAGCAGACATGGTTTTCCTCATCAGTCGAATGCTATACACCTAAACGGGTTTCTTTATGTTCACGAATGTGGTCAACGTAGCATTACCGATGCCGGACCCTGTGGTCGACACAGGTGACACACTAATGCGGGATTGTTCGTTCACCGTCATCCTTCGTGTCTTCAAACAGCCCTAACGGAGGGTGGAAGGACGGACAGTGGATCTTAGCTGCGACCGAGGAGGCTACAACAAGTTTTGCACAAACCTATATTATGCGGGCAAAACAGTTCTTCAAAACAGCCCTGTACTTTTGCACAAAGTCAACAGAGTGATGGACCTAAATCATAATACTTGGGAGCCTGACAATTAATTTAACCATACAAAAGCTCCCGCTGAGCGATTGGCATTCAGCGTTGTGCTTTGATGCCAACTGTGTGAATCTTACGAAAGCACAAATATTTACGTATATATGGTGCAGTGCACGAGATGCTAATACAGTCACTCTGTTTTGCTGAAATTACGTGTGAAACAAACCACTTAGTGACTACATTTGGCACGCTTGTGTATCAACCTACTACTATGCTGTATACGAACGGACACGAGCCGATAAAACAGATTTGTCCCGGAAAATCTGCTTGAGTTGGTACGAGGTTCTATTAAACCCCTTTCTTGAATGTGTGTCAAGAACATCGATCGAGTTTCGCACACGCAACTGCCATCGTCTTTGTTGACTCATTTTCGATGTGCACAAATGCCTCACTGAAAAGTGTTCACGCACACGTAATCCGTGAAAGAAGTTAGCACGAGCTATGCATTCTGATTAGAAGTAGAGACCTCTAATTCATAAAAACAAACATATGAGGCCAGATTCAAAGCCTTCGGAACCGGAAAAATGGAAAACATACTCATGCACAAACACTCGGGAATGAGCATAAGCCAGATTTTTGAAAAAAATATTGACACTGGCAGTGGCCTTTTTATTTTGAAGGACACAGATCATCATATCTTGTTGAGACTACATGGAATTGGGAATAAATCTTCGTGCGGGTCACAAAAAGACCCTTGCATGATGCGTTGAACAAATTTGTGAGTGCATTGAGGCTGGTAAGATCAACGAAGCTGAATGTACGCGTTCGGTGTGCACAACAGCTCCCGCGGTTCGCAGCACATCTACGTTACAGAAAGATGAGTTTAGTGCTTCTGGAGAACGATTATCACTTTCAGTATCAACAGCAATGGGCAAGAAACCATATAATTTTGAAAGCCAAATGAAATGATGTGATATATGGCGATGAGAAAAGTTTAATATAGCCAGCCCTAAGGAAATCATGTACTGCTGATACGACTTCGAGGAAATCAAGCTTGGCTTCAGTGGTCGAGCCTTCGGGGGAGGATTCGTGATGGTCTGAGATGCAATTTTTTCAAGGAGGAGACGTCTCAGTTGGCAGTCTCGGGCGAAAGGCAGAGGGCTAAGACATACACACCGGAATGAATTTTGCCTACGATTATTCCGGACATTCTAACATGATTTCAGAGTCATACCTATGGACATTCTTAACAGAATATCGCTACTGTGCTGAGACCTCAGGCCCATTGATGGGTTTGCTCAAAGTCCATACTTGAACCCAAATGAAAATGTCTGAGATCTGTTAGCGAGGTGAGTCCATGCAGATGGAGGGATCTTTGGTACTTTCCACTAGTTGGTCTAAGAAATCCCCAATTGAAGGCGCAGTGCAGAATTTGAGACCATCCAGAATGTAATTGGAATCGTGTCTGGAGGTTGTGTTCCAGTCATTTCCAATAGGGGATTTTGTATTTCGGAACCAGCTGATATATTCCACCATCCTATCAGAAATGAGTTTAGTAGCACTTCGCATCATCCCTGGCACATCTTCCAGGATAAACAGACTTATCAATTTCATGCTAAAAATCCGTTTGTATACTTGGTACGGTAGTGAGTCGACTCGTTGGTTTGTTATATCTGGTCCCTTCAAAGTGTTTCGGTCGAAAAGTGATCACAGAAAAATGAAGTGGGCTTAGCAGTATTTCATGCGCTACCCCTTTTTCATGACAAGTGCTAGAAAGACAGGTCCGTATTCGCCACTTGGCGTCTCCTAAAAGAGCCTTGAATAGGTACGCACAACAGGTTCCAGAAAAATATCCTGCCGATTCTTCTGAGTGGGGCAGCAAGCCCTGCGGGATGACCGAAACAGGCACAAAATCTGTTGAGGCCCCTGTAGCGTATCATGATTTACAGGCAACGTACTACTGAATAAAGATATTGATTACCCATTTATTTTTTGACTGTACCTAAGCGTGGATCTGTCGTTGACTCGACTTATATGTTGTTTACATAGGCCAGCTTTAACGGAGAAACGACACAACCAAATTTCAAGATTAGCCTAACAAGAGACTCCTAACACTCTCACACCGTCAGACTAATCATCATCGTACGTTAAATTCAAAACGGAATAGATCTGTTTGCCTTTACGCAAATATTCTGTGGTACTGTTCACTGTACTAAATGCACCCATCCTTCAGACATAAAAAATTGTCACAAATGCAATCGAAGTTTTCGGGGTTCGAAGTTGAGCAGGGCTGGATCTGTCTCTCTCGTGACACTGAAGAAGCTCATGAGTAAAATTTTTACCGTCTTTGACTTGTCTGGATTGTCTTCCGAGAGGAGTGCGACCCGAATTTCGGTTTTCAACTTTGTTCTGACTTCCGGTACAGAGAATTGATGTGGCATTCAGGATTTCGGAGGGGAACAACTGTTCTCCATTACTCTATCTCTAACCTGTAGAGATCAAATTGGAATGAGTGTGTTGAGTTGTTTAGAGAGTCATTAGGATTTCACATACGGTTCAGAGGGTAGGTGGGTTTGGATCGATGGGACGGTCTGCACAAAGGTTCGCATCTGTATCAGCAGGGTGGGAGCAACCAACTTGCATCCAGGGTAATTGGAGGACCTGAGTAGGTAGAGTAAGCGCAAAGAGACGGATGCTAATTGCCTCTGCGGTGGTCAGTGTGTAAACGAATATGTTTATGAGAATGAGGGATGTTCAATGCACGGTTTACAAAAGGGAACCTGGATTTAATTCGTAGCTTGTATCCACCAGAGCCCGAGAATGCGACTTCCAATGTTTCCTGTTGCCCTGTGTATCTGTGCCCTCGCCGTTCGGTGAATATTGGTTATGTTAAAGGCGCATCATCGAGGATTCTTCTCAGGTGAATATTCTTCAGAAAGCAATCTTTAAACACTTGTTGAAAAAGTCTGACATGGAATCTCCCTTGAATGAAATAGAGATAAACCGCTGATTCTTGGAGTCACATCCAATTGTTCAGGTTGAGCTTTACGGAATAGGGCATCTGTTTACCGTGAAAGCGTTTTTAACTTGGCATAATCCTTCTTACCCGATCTCCTGTGAGCGTATCTTTCTTACTTGTGAAGCCTGGAATTGGACCAGGTTTTTTTCATCTTATAGTTAGGAAACTGAGAATGCTGATTTAATGGTCAGTTTGAATTTTCCATCTAGGCAGCTTCCGTTTTGTTTGATCCGTCAAAGCCATTGTATTAGGCGAAATACATGAAAGAGTTAGGATTGTCTAAGAGCTCCAACCAGTCAGTTTTGAGCATTTTGTCTATCAAATCAGTATTAGCTAGTTTGAGCGAAAAATCACAATCACCACCAACAATTCTGGACAGCCACGGAAGAAATTCAACTTCATGGCCTCTTCAAAATCCAAAATGTGGAATAAATAGTCCGCGTGGGTGTATTTGAAGTGTTTCAACATTGAACGATAGCCTCAAGGGAAATAGGTCTCAGAAATTACCGTCGCTTTTTGGGCTATGCAAATTATGTTCAGTGAAATGAATTTATCGGACGGTAAAAAAGATCTCGAACGAAAACAGACAATTTAAAAATGTTTTGTGAATAACTCTAGTGGTTTCCTAGCACTGATGATTCTCTTTCGTTTCAGCATTTCACACTGAAATCACTGACAATACCTAAATTGCTTATCAAAGAAAAATCAATCACAATCTTTCTAATTCTATAGTGGCTACGCGAGAAAGTTCCCCGTGCTGCTCCAAGTTAGGCAAAATCTTTCAAAGGTCCGATTCCACAAAGTTAACCCAATCACACAACATTCGTGTTAGCATTTTTAACTCTGTGTACGTGTTGTTGTACTTCGAGTGTCCTAGTGATCTTTCCGGAGTCAATTCAACGCATTCAAATAGAGCTTTGATACCTGGAGTCCAATATCGACAACAGACGAAATAAATTTTTCTTCTCCTCAACAACGAAATCAAACGCTTTTTCACAATCCAATCTGATCTGCGATTGCGGGCCAATATAGAAGAGCATTTTATAGAGCCTTTTGTTTCACTGCGTTAAAGGCATATCAAAAGTAAATAAATATACCCACGGTTTTAAAGTATTCGGAGTTTTGTGGCTTGCGGCATTGCACCGCTGAGTAACTTTCCCAGAAGCACTTCTGGTCTGGCTTGAAACGTTTTTTTCGAGTCTAATGAATTCTGTGTTTTTAAGGAATTAGTTTGACTTTGACATATGGCAGCTTATTTCAACCGGAAGAATGAGCTATGTGGTCCCTGGGTTATTGAACTGGGAATTTCATATCATTTCACTACTTTCTGGGCCTTCTCGGACTCGCTCTAGATCGTACAAAGTAAAAACATGAACAAATGGTTGGGGACGCGATCTGAATGCCTTCCGATTGCAACATGTGAGCATCATTTTAAGAAGCTCATTTCTCCAAACAGGGGTCCCTATTCACATTCGTGATACATGAAGTAGATTGTTGTGAAGTTCGATTCCAGTTTCAGATGGGGAGAGAGCTGACAGGGCTTAATTTTCTTCATACTTCTATACAGTGGTAAATGGGGACTTGCTAGAAAATTTCAATACCGGCAGTAGTCAGAACGTCATTATCGTGGAATTTAGATCTTTATTACCCGGTTCGATTCCTGTCACCTGTCCGGTCTTTCCCCTATTCAGCAGCCTTTTATTGGCCGAGGTCCCATTGCAGGTACAATGTACTACGTCGTATATCACATAAATGGGGAATAAATGCTAGGTAAAATTCTCTTCCGACTGTAAAAAGCACTTTATCCTTAATTAAACGTGCTGAATTTTGTCCGTCGCGTTTTGTTATGATATCTTGTTTTACTTGAATAACGGCAGAAATTCTTTGTTCATCCGCGGGAAAATCCCAAGTGATAACTTTCACAAAAGCACGAGCCTTATGATGTCTCAAATTTCCACGTATCCTCTATTTACTAAAGTAATGGAATTTTCCCCATTTAAAGTGAGCCTTTCTCAAAAGTATTGAAAACAAGATGGACGTTTAACTTTAGCATGCAGAGCTGGTGAACTTCCTCAAGAGATTGCACGTGTTCGATCTAAAACCACAAAAATACAAAAACTTCATGACCCCAGTCTAGTAAATGCCCCAAGGGGTCCTCACACGCACACTGATGGAATAATAATACGGCTGCCTGTTGCCTGACCAATAAGAATAGACCTTGCTCAAATGACCTTTACTGTGAAGGTCATATATTCCAAATAAAAAGAAAACTGGCATTCCCAGTTAGCCGATAATCAACCGCGAGTTTGCTATTGGGCCTAGAAATAACACAGCATTCTCATATTGTTTTCGCACTAGTTTCTGTTCCTTCCGCTAGATAGATATATGGCCAACACTTCACCAGATGAAACTACTTCTAGCGGCATTAGAATTTATTCGGCAATAATAAAAACATCTGTGGAGAACTGTTAACTCGTGTTCGGAAATCTCATTTTGAATTTACTTGCTGCGGGCAAATTTGCCACAGTAACTTGGATTGCGCAGCTTCAACTACCCGCAGATCACCACAGAAATAAACTCACAGAAATTCATATTTTCAACCTTTAGTTTAAGTATCGTAGAAAATTTAGGAAAAAGAAGTTTTCTGAGGAGAAAATATTCCATGGCTTGCTTTTCTACAAAGCCTGCAAAAGTGTGACTAGCAGAACGCGAAAATATTCTGTTCCCTAGAATTTATAGCTGATATTCATCAATTCCATGATTCCTGTTTGGTGTTGCTTTCGGTTTGTCCTCAGAAAACTTCTTTCATTTCCACTGCGGAAGAAATCTGGAGCATAGCACGTTATGTAACTAGACACTACAACAGTTTTCGGGGTCATTTTACTTTAAGGGGTTTGGTTCTGCTGTATGGCAAGCATACATATAAAAAGGCTCATCTAATCACTTCAGCTACATTGACCAAATATTGGGGAGCGGGAGGCAAAATGACTAAAAACTGATAGCCTATCTGAAAGCCAGCTGAATCCTTAGTCCACCCTTCCAACATCATAACACGGCAACAATGAGCTTCATCCCATTCAAACTCTGCCTTTCTGCAATACTTCTTTCTTTTATTCATTTCCTTTTCATTATGAATTAGTAGTACAATATTTCGGAATGGGGTGGAGGTCAGGTAAAGTCCTCCGATTGGGAAATTGGCCAGAGGCGAGGGAGGCGCAAGGGATTGGAACCAAAGACAGCAGGGTCTGAATCCCAGGATGACGGCCAACTGATCATAGCCGGTCAGCTTCCCGGTCCGTATAATCAAGACAACGACTATGCAGTCCGTAGCCTATTGGGTCGTATTTATTTCGAAAACTATACTCGTATTCGAAGATCGAGGAAATTTATTGATTTTCTGACCCAAAAATAAGGGTGAGCTAAAATAATATGTTTAAAATGGTCACTTGTCTAAGTGATCACCGGCCATGTCTAGATCACCAGCTATTTCCCCGCCACGGAACATCCTTGAGAGACCAACCAATTTCCAGCAATATGTAAAAAAATCTCAGGAATAAATAAAGATATAAAAAACCATTTTCCTGGATCTATTGCTGAATGAATAGATCAGAGCTATGGGAAATGGTTTCATGGTGATTTGAGATCAAACTGAGCATGCAGGCTTTTTCATCGGGAAGGTGTGCGTGAAATAATGTTCTCTTCAGTGTTCGATCAAACCTGACCAGCGATAATCTTTCTCGTGGACGTGACACATTGGTGTACGGGTCACGAGGTTCTAATATGGCGCTCCTGGAGAGCTCATGGATACTCTTCGTTGAAGAGATCACAAAAGAATCACAACTCAGATCTCCCTTAGTTGTTCGTCACTAGGTCAGTGCTAACCGAACAAATGACGAAGAGTGCCCATTCACACTCCTGAAGCACCACATTAGATCTTTTTGACCAATAAATATATTACCGAAAAGTACAAGAATGAAAACGAGTGGAGCAGGGAAGTACCGGGTACCCATACCTGATGAACGGTGGTAGCCGTGAAACTTCTTGTGTGCTTTCGGGAAATGTTTATTCACCCACCGTCAATTGATGTGCGGGGTTTGAATTCTGTCACCGGCTTTCACTTCCGTATTTTTCAGCCTCTGATTCATTCTTCTCCCATCCAGAAAATTGTATCTTGTTGCATACTATACAAATCTGACGATTTACAAGTAACTTGTTCAATTGAAGACTGAATTTTAAACAGATAGACAATTGTTTCTATTGCTCATCTCCACTATGGGACATGATTGCGTGGTAGTTTCCCGTTTTTTTCAAACCAATGTTTGAGCAATGAATTTGAAGTGCTGAAAAATGATTCACCAACGATTAGATAAACTCAGTAAAAACTCATAGAACCGCTATACAGCTGACCCATCTGGCTAGTTCGGATGCACTAGCAGCTCGGATCCCCTGTGGAAAAGACTTCGCACATTAGGATTAAGCTAGATTGCAACGGCGAGGCATGCTGTTGAGGACCGGTCTGGAGGTGTGGTACTCGCAAATATATAAGCCAGAGTTGACAAGCAGAACCAACGGGGTAGACATGATTGTTAATTAGATGTTTTCGTACTTTTTGTAGCTTGGGTTAAAAAAGAGATGGTGGGTTCTTGTGGTCGGTAAATGAATTACAAATATCTTAGTCTTTTCAAAATTATCAGTTGCTCCTAGTCACGTCATGCTGATTGGCTGAACCGGTCTATGACTAGAATACCTGAACTTGACGAAATGAATCCGATCATCTGCTTTTCCTTTGGGCACACACGGAAATACTTTCTTGCAAAGAGTTTCTACTGATTTGTTAACACCGCGTTATTATCCTGGAAACACCAGGAAGTAATAATGGTTTCACATTTGGCTTGCAGAAACTTATCAGCTCAGGGTTCATCCAACAAGCCACGTCTAAGAGGCATCAAACTCGAAAGCATAACTTGCTTATATCATCTCAGGCCAGGTAATTCTGGTCAGTGGTGAAAAACTTTTTTCTCCATCTGTAGCTGATAGGAATGAAATATTTTGTTTTGTAAAGGAGGCTTCTTGGCCTATTCATTGCACTGAAGTGAATTGGCTTTATCTGACACATTGCGTGTAGTGTTCAAACAATATTTCACCTTGCCGCCAGTCCATTGCCACTTAGCAGGGTCACAGCATTGCAGAAAATAAAGTGGAATCAAACAACGAGTGCACATGGGTAGAATTGACTCGATGTGACAAGATTCGAACCCGGAACTGCAAGATTTTAATCTTCTTGGTCAGTCGCTCCACCACCGCCCCGTTGTTCTGCTAACGGCATGTGGCTCTGTTACTGTGCTTTTCATATGGGATCAAGAAAAATTGTCATTCTGTGGAAATCTGCTTCGGTTTCAAGGTGAGCAATAGCATTTTGATCCAAAATTAGTTCCCGAAATTCTCTTCTCTTCTTTGGGTGTAGTCAAATGAAAATGGAAAGTTCTGCTGACATCTTTCTAACATGGAAATTAAGCTGATCAATGCAGCAACTGCGTACACTCTTGAACCGTATTCTGCTACTTGAGAGCAATATATTTTACCACTGATCTGTCTTCCCCAAGCGGAAGCTTTTAATTGAATGTGACCCTCATCCTGAAATAAAGTACTACTTTATAGTAAAAAAGAATTAAATAAAACAATAAACAACAAAGAATAGAGCTCTGTTGATAGAATGTCACAGATGTACAACAAAATTTCTCTCTTAGTTGACACGGTATCATTTGCGTAAGATTTTTCTGGGCTCTGTTTTCATTGTTGAATCAGGAAGATGAACACCCTGTTGTCATTGTTTTTGTTGTTATTGTTCCTGGCGGTGTCCGAAAAGCTCATGAATACCGGAGGGACCGCCTTTCCAAAGTCATCTTTGAGTAGCTAGAAAAATCGATTTCACGTCTATACACACATTACTGATTGATTAGGTAAAATAAAGCAAACGCTTTTGCGGAAATAATCAAGCTTTTTGATTCGGGAATTTCTAATAGATTGGCATTAAGTTGTCTAAAAGCTGACTACTATAACTCATCGATTTTACAGTGACAATGCTATTTAGAAAGCAAACAATTATCTCCGTTGCTCAGTCAAGTGAAGTACAGAGGAATTCAAGAGTTCGGAGAAGTTTCTGATTTAAGCATCTTAAAACTGGGTTGAATTCCATCACTCTGTCATGTTTGTCCTACTGAATATATTCCACAGTTCACAGTACTAAATATCGACCGTTTTAAGTGGTTTTCGGGCATGCAAGAAGAAAATTACCCAATGAGCAGCTGTTGTTTTGCAATGACCTCTTTCCGTACATATTATTAAATGAATGTCATAATTAGTTTACCGATGAGAGCATTCAAGTGACTGAATGATTTTGACATGTATCACATGGATCATTGTTGTTTTGTTTCTTTCCGTGGTACGTTATCAAACTCGTAAAAACTTTACGCTTTTATGATATCTGTTTACAAGGAGTTTTAACTTCTTCACGTCATCACCGTACCACTGGACAGTTCGGATGAAATGACGCCCACCGCAGCAAGGATACGTTTATAGTGCTTACGTCTCTCTTTGTCGTTGCTGCCTTGACAACAGGGCTTGTTTACTGACTCGTTTAACGCTGAATCATTCGAATCATATGCGATTGGAACATTTCAAAGTAATTTTTAACTGAGAGCAACGAGTAAATGCTTCATTTGTGTCCATTTCTTCTATTTGTTACGGAAATATAGTAGTGGAATTTCTTGTTAGCGTGAGGAAGGCAAGTGAACCGTATTTGCATATCTGGAATCAAATATTTGATGCGAACTAAGTGCAGTGTAACCATTTTGGTTCCCATTAAAGTAAAATGTGAGATTCACAAACTTTATGTACGGCCATTTGAAATTCAGCAATATAGTGTCGTCGTAACTGCATAAAACCACTCGAGGGTAACCATTAGCAAGACAGGTTGACTTACCCGAACCACCAACTACATCATCACCATTGTGATCATCATCATTCTGATCATCATGACCATCATCATCCGAATCGTTATCATGATCATGATCATCATCATGACCATTATAATCCCGATAGATGTTGTCTTTATCGTAAACATAATAAAATAATTATTTTTTCGCCTTCAAGCAGAATTCTTCTTGGTTATTTTAGTAAAGAAGAAAAAGGATTCACAGTGTTGCAAGTAAATGCAATCCCAGTCAATGGAAACCGGTAGTAATTCAGAGTGACTGGTCATCTGAACTAAATGGAGTAAAACGGTTAGATAGCGTGATCTTACCGGTGCTTTTGTCCAACCGTTATCTGATTCAACGGGACACATCCCCGAAACTACTTTGTTCATCATAGCCATTGTTTTGTTGGTATCGATCATTTTGTCATTTATAGTTAGCGAAAGAGATTTGTTGTTGGGATTAGTTACAAGCATTTATTTTAAACCAAAGTCAAAAGCAAAGTGAAACTTTGTCATTTAAATGTATACCAAATAGAAATTCTGTTTTGGTAATTATTACAAGCTCAAGTAATCACCATTATTTAGTGACTCCAAATAAACCAAGTTGAATAATGGAGTGTAAAATTTTTTCAACACCTGACCACTTTTTCGATTCGATATTGTTAGTTCAAACCTTCATTTACTGATAGATACCTTGAGCAAATCTCATCACAACGAATACTTTGTAGTCGCTGATTCCAATCAGTTCATTTCTTTGTTCATCCACCGCTGATTGTACACACTCGCCATTAGGGTATTGTATGGTCAAGTATAATGAATACTATGAGTAAAATTTGAAAAATAATTCCTAATTCCTATTTTCGTGGTGGGCTGCTTTCGTTTCTCATTGAAAGTGACAGGCCTATAACTGCCCCGGTTCTAGTGTACTAAGATACAGGTCACCATGTCCATCTTTATCGATGCAAGAGTTGTTGTCTGATTCCTCACTTAATGAACTCCGGTTCATCAAAACTTATTTTTGTCTCTACAGATTGTGCACATGCAACTTTCGCAGAAGAACGCTCAATTCAGTGTATTACAGTAAGCGACATTCAGAATGGCTTGTGTTTACTGATCTGTGGCTTAAAATGAAAAAAAGAATACTCGAGATATCGATACATCAAATGTGACATTAAGTCGGCAACAAAAAACGGTTTTTCTTGCCATAAAATCACCAATCAATAACGGGGGATGGCAGAAACCATACGCAGCATACTTTTTGAGAACCACCCATAATTCAGTATCACATTTAGTCCTTTTTGCGTATGCAGTGTCACTAGTCCTGCACAAATTTATCTAAGTCACTCTTCGAGCCTGTGTGACTAGCATAAAAACCATGTGCTGTGTAGTCGACAGACAATGGGTCGTTAGTTGCATTTTCGTTCAACGACTGGGTAATTCAAACTCACTGAATCAGAACAGACTATACAAGATAATACTCAGGGGCATTGGCTTCAAGCTGTGCAGAAAAACTTGATCCGTTCGATGAGTTTTGAGAGTTATGAAGTTAACTGTGACGAATGCAGACAGAATGAAGTCTTCATTCTAGATGTCAGCAAGTCGAATTCGAAAAGCTACTCCTGAAGACCCACTGAACGAAACGTATTTTGAGAACAGACTGTATACCGTGAACCTCTCAAGAACGATTGATTCGCGTACTTCTTATCACTTGGGTGGGCATCAGTGCAGAGGAATGGGTATAACTTCGAAGGTTCATTGGACTAATAGGGATGGCCGATGACCAGACAGTGAGACTTAGAACGGAGAATCACATGCAGTTCTTATGGTTAGCGTGTGGTAACGAGCCAGACGACAGTACGGTATTGTCTACCACTACAACGAAAAGACAACGAATAATGAATGCGCATTCCTTGGCATCCCGCGGCGAAGGTTATTTTGGCTTGATGCCCAGTAGATCTCAGTAGACCTCCCACATGAACAGTCACTTCGGAATCGAAGACACTTCAGTTGATGTGAACATCGTTTTAAATTGCCTAAAAACACTAAATCCAATGGTCTAACGCACGGGCTCCTGAACTGACACCTAATGCTCAATAGAGTTCCGTGCTTGCACACTAGATACCTTTCAAGGAGATGGGCTGTAAACATCTGTTACTTCTGAATCAAACGACTGAGAAAGTCAGTACTTGGCCAAACCCATTTATGGTCACTGATATCCTTCAAAACCAAAACATTTTCAGGTTACTCGCCTTCCACTTTCCTTCGGAATCGAGATAGGTGATCAAAATTGAGTGGCCGGTAGTGGCTGAATTATCAGTGACGGGGATAGAATTTGAGATTCCACAGCATCTCAATCGCTGAGGTAGGGGTTTGGAGTTTAAATATTTCACCAGCAGTTGAGGTGTTACCTTCGGTGCAAAGCCCAAATCCAACCCCGACATCAAGGAGCTCGAGAAAAAAATAACAATCAACCGGGGCACACCAAAACCACTAGGAGCAATTCCAGTTACTCTTGATAAAAACTTGATCAAGCTTAGCCAAGCTGGCATTATAAAAGTCAAAAATCAATTGACTTGCCTAAGGACATCATACACAAAAACACTGACTGCATTAATCTCTCTTTAATCGTATATTTGAATAAAACAGTCAGAGAAATTGGTTTGCACAATGTTTTCAGCATCATTTTGCTAAATCTTTACATAGCACATACTTCAGTAGCGACAATTTTTTATATGGTTAAGAAACACTGGCCACTTACAACCCGAACCTCGGACTATGAAAGCAATGTACGGAGCTAATTTCCTTATCTGTGCCTTGGTAATACACCTCCCGGTAAACCTCTCAGTGTCTTTCTTTAACTTCAGAAAACGGTTGCAATTTAGTCCTCTGATTTCTGTTTGTCTCGACTATATAAACATTTGCCGTAACAGTAGTATGTAATTTGTGAGGAAGCAGCGAAACCATCCAGGGACAAATTATGCAAACCAATCTTTTTTGTTTCCTCTATTCAAGTTTATGTTGGGAAAAATATGTTCCCAATTATTTGTACGTGATGAGAATAGAGGTGTTCAAGCAGAAGCCTGAAGAAACAGTCCTGACAAAAGAAGCCCCCATCCTTCACTAAGTCTTGACAATAGAAACACTCTCATTCATTTCTTTGATATTATTTTATTCTATTAGGATAGTTTAAAGCGATCTGAACGACTCGTACGAAGAAAGCATGGAGAATGTGACGGGCGTGAGTGATTTTCGGCGAGGTGAACTGATTGTGTGAAAATAAAAGTCATGACGACATTCCCGTCTCCTTTCTCCTGGTCAGTTTTTATGTACTCATTGGATTTTCAGGAGCAAAACCAGCCAGATCGTCAACTTCAGTGCACAAAGTGTTTGCTAATTTGATTGATTGCACAGCTTTTGTCACATTTGTCACAGATTCATGACAATTAGAAAAATAACAATGAATATCGGTTTGTAGAATCATCCAAATGGGACAACCAAAATGCCAGGAGAACAAACAAAGACCAGATTTCGTGGGGTTTTGTTTTAATCTTCAGTTGGTGTGTAAAAGAAACGAAGAAGCGGGACAGTGCTCGATAGCCGGGACTGCCAGAAGTGGTAATCCCTGTTTAGAGAAAAAGGGAATAACAACAGTCAGCTTTGGAGTGAAAAGTGTGGGCCAGAATTAGGGACTGAGATCAGATCGATACGGTTTTTCTCTCTCGCAAAACTGCAGCATGCACTGTTCCGTAAGCCTTGATAACTGGGCTCTGATGTTGCTATATCTTTTTTCTCTTGATGCTGCAACTGACGAGGTGCTTGTTTCCGTTCTTTTTTCCTTAACTGAGAATTTCTAATCTCAAAAGGAGTTTCAGATAATTTGACTGAACAAATGATAATCATCTGTTAAGCATTTGTCCGTAAAACATGATGGATTCCACGGGTCAGCAAACGTGTGAGTTTTGTGCATATCACGACAAAACTGATCTTTCCATTTCATTTTTAAAAATGTGAAAAAAGTTTTCATAAGTAGACATCACAACGGCTAGTGCAGCGCAAAACAACTTGATAATTTTTCTCAGCATTCCACCAATTGTGTACATTTAATTCCTGTGCAACTGTTTTGCAACATGTTCAGAGTGTGGGAATCGATCAACCTTGGAATAATGAAGACGGCAGTTAGCCAAAAGCGCACACTGCCCGATCATCGCTCCACAGATCATTATCGACTGGGAAAAAAGCAGACTTTGTCGTCAACCATTTGATCGGTGTCTGCAACAATAGGTTTTTTGTACAGCTGAAAGTATATTACCGGTATGTAAACGTATTTAAAATTTGCATTTGAACGGAACCGGAATTCCAGTGGTACAAACAAGAGTACTTAAAACGAAACAAAGACTTTCAGCAACATGGAGGAGATTTGGTTGATAAAAGATATGGTATCAATACTTGATTGCACGCCAGTGAAAGACAAGAACAAATCGTTCCGCAAACTTAATCTCAAAGTTCAATATTGCGACCTATATTGTTTTGCCGGAAATAAACTACTTTTCAAAATTCATAGAAAACATCTGATTGATGTTACGTGGACGAGAGTTCTGGAACTGGCTTCAGAAACATGAGGTGATAAAGGTTCTATTTGACCGAACAGCCACGAGAGAGATAGTGAGTGGTATAACTTTGGATCGAGTTGATTTTCGCCTTTGATTCCAGCAGTAATGCTTTTCTAATCGTCATGTGCCGATTCGCATGACGAAAACAAATCTCCGGGAACTTTTAGGAGGTCATATAAGCATTTAGAAGTTCTATCAGAACTTGACAAAATTATCATTAGTGCACACCCATCCATTCTGGGAGTGAACTCAAAACTTCATGTGCATAGTTATATAGGTACCGTGTCTTACCACGAGATTATCTGAGTGCAGCCGTCAGTAATTGACCTCATGTCAATGCTACTCTATGCAGCTTAGGAGAACGAATTCCCAAATTATATGCTGTTTCTAGGAACTAGCCGGAGTATGAAGGAAAAGGATGTTCATCTGGAGCTAAAATTGATGTCATTTTTACTTGTACGTGCACTTATGTACGTAGTCATGTATCTATGCACGGAAGTGCAAGGATAAGTATTTATGTTAACTTTGGGGTATTTTTTGAAAAAGAATGCCTTGTCTTGTTCGATTTTCCAGGATGCCTTGTTCTGCTTATATTTGTGTAACCCACGGGCAAATTCTAGAGCAAATTAGAGAAGCTATTCACATACAACGAGTGGATTTGGATAAGGCGTACATGGCAATTTTTACCTTTTTCTTGTTGTTGATGACACATGCCTTTATGCATCGGTAGAATGCTGTATAGATGTTGGTTCCCCTATTTTGTCCGTTGATGCATCTGTAACTCATCCAAAAGACAGACAGGTTGCAAACGGGACGGATTTGTATGATTCTTAATCGTCATTTAGCTCTAGGAGTACACCGAATGTGGTTCTAAATAATCCTTATGTAGCAACTGCAGTGAGTGACGTGAGTATCTGACTGTGTTGTTCGGTGCTCGCCAACATCATATGACCTCAGGCTGTGAGAGGGAACCGCAAGAAGACGAGGATTGTGTTTAACAAAAGGTAACGGGGTTTTGCCAATAAACAATCGGGCAAATTTACCGACTACTTCTGACTTGCCAGGAGATTACATGGACGAAAAGTTCATTTTTAGAATCACACAGTAATTCTTTAAAGGTTATTTCATCGGTTAGTCAAGCACAACCTACAAAAGGGGGACACCTGGCCTATGCTCTCTCCTCACGAATAAGTAAGATAAAGGTGATGAGCCCAAAGTGGAGTACTCAAGAGAAGGAATGATTGGACAGGTGAGTACCGGTTACGTATATCTAATGAGTGACAACAACCGCAAAACCGACAGTGTGCTTCCGGGGAAATTTCGCCCTATCATTCAGATACAACAACGTACTATTTGCGTAAAAAATAACGAGAACTTCGTTACATTTAAAAAAGCGACGTAAATTTCCATACTACTGGAGTTACGTGTAAAAAGGTAGATACCGTTTTCATTGATGAATACACGTCCAACCAGCGGGTTGAATAGGATTTACAGGATTTTAAGGTTAATGCGACTCACCAACCAGGTTTTTTTCGCGTTCAGAGGTTACGGAAAGTCGGCGTGGTTTGTCTTGGTGAACTGAAAATGTCTACAAGAATGACTGGGAAACCATATAAAAACAAAATACATCACATTTGCTCGACGTAAGAAAATCAATCATCCTAGTTCAACTCTGAGATATTCTCAGGAATACATAAGGTTTTTCTTTTGAGTTCATTCAAGAAGTACAGTAAGAAATTATACTACTCTGCAGCCTATCAAAAAAGACATTTATGGAGATTGCTCAATAATTCACTGGTGGCCATTAAATTTAAAAAACTGATGCAAAAGTGTTGCCCTTATTCAGCCACACTGTGCAATGAACAGTAAAGCAAATAATTACTGACTACACTGCTAATTCTTTGAGTCCGCTGGTATTAATGGTACATTCCCGTTGTGAAACATAGTCATTGTTTACGTCCAACATCATAGCAACCTGTAGGTTTACCGCGTCTTACTGAGGTCCGTAATGACCACGTTCGAAAAGAACCCCATCCACTACTCTCTGCGATTTCACGTTGTCAGCTCCGGAAACGACGGTTTAACCTCCTTCAGAAGTGAGAAGGGAGATTCATCCATCATTTGGAGGGTCTAACTTAGTTTTGTCCAACACTTTTTGTATCCATAGAATGTATTATTGGCATAAGGAACCTGAATCTTCTTTGATGTAAAATCCATTCCTCGTCGGTCACTTCCCAATGGGACGAGCAGCACAGGGCTCACCCATAAATTGGTCTGCTTCCACCCTGTTTGTTATCACATATACACACACAAACAAACAACCCGGCGTCTGTTTGTTTTTTTCACGTCGGCACTACCTCACTCTCATTATTCGCCTAATCGACTTGCGATAGCGCACCTGTTGGACTTGAAAGATTACCCGATCTCGGGACTGATATCTGCACAGATTTACGCTTCAACTTTGTCTCCTCTATGTTTATGTTATAAAACACTGATTTTTGTCCTGAATCCGTCCTTCCTGTCGGTCTTTCCTGTAACTCAGCCAGCTTACCGTGTAGCTTTTACACCTAACATTGCTGCTGTACATTATTCAGTTCATGGTACGGCAAATTTCCAAAGGAAAGAACCACTCCATGCAAAATCGCATCTCAGTACAATCTACTTGTTATCTTTAGTGGCTTTAGAATATGCTCTTCGCAGTAGATTCATCGCTGGCTTCGTACTTACTTCAGGCTGGTGGTCTTCACAGCCCCAAGCACACTGACCTAGTCCACTTGAAGGTTGATGAAACTTTCAAGTCCTAGGAGTCATTATCATGGATTAGAATTTAATGCGAGCGTGATCTTGGGGAAAAATATGAAAGAAGATTTACCGACATGATAGCGTTACACTCATTCGTTATTGCACAGATTTTCAGTTTAATATACGATTTCTCATTTTCTGTTTTTGTAGACTTTAACTGTAATTTGTATGGAAAAATTCGTCCTGTGAGTTTTCTACCCGGAGTAAAGTATCAAATTCCATTCACAGAACATGGTACAGTTTCATAATTGCACGAATACCCATGCATTTATTAAGTACCTTTGTAGATCGGATCAACGAATAACCAATGTTTTCGAAAGCACAAAAGCGAGCAACAGATTAGGAAGCTGCATTGCTTTGCATCCTCAAAGCCGTCGGCATCAATGGGACTGAAAACTCCCCTTGCGCCACCGACGGTGATGCATCCTTGGCGTGTGCGCTTTGCTGTGTGTGCTAAGATACCACACCGACAGCTTCGGATATTTTGCAACAAGATCAAGCAGTTTTACTCTCCTGTGGCTTAGTATTGCCTAGGAAGCATAAATAACCAGGTGAATTATCGAATAGTAGTTTTGCTTAGTCTGATCGGTTTGGGGAAAACTATCAGGAAAACTGTTCCTTTAGGGTTCATGAGTCAGCGTGTAATATCTGTTTTATCTCACCCAATCACAGGAGAAACTTTTCGTGATTCTTGGAATCTGGGGATATGGGGCTTGAAAAATGATGTAGCTTCCTAATGAATTCGAGCAATATTGTTACTCAACCCTAGCGAGCCAGTAACATGCCTATCATTAATGATGGTTATAACATTCAACCGAATAGAAGTTTATCATAGAAGTCTATTGATGTTTGCATTATCTGTTAGGGATCAATACCTCTCTAAGTCATGTGGTGTTCAAGGTCATGCTGTGTTGACACAAGTTAAACTGTTAAAAGCCAGCCCCAAAGAGCTTAGTGATAGTGAATTGCATTCATACATCGAGGGTTCCGGTCCCAAGGGGTAGGACAGTGTGAGCTAGCACACTGCCAACAGTCGGCCTGGTTCGTTTATCGGACAGGGCTGTGGTTTGACGAGCCGCTGTCCTCTCTTCGCCTGTCCTTAATAGAGGAAAATGCTGGGGAGCCTACGAAACAGACAGAGAGACCATTCAAGTATCAACTACTCTCTGAACTATGTCAAGCAATGGGGTTTGCAACAACGTTAACCACTAAGGAAAGCTATTTTCGAGTAACATGAGGACCAGTAAGTTTGCGGTCTAGGATATAGCAGTGACCCCATGTACCCTATGTAAATTGTCGTTTTTTGGCCCTAATTACTCGAGACTTTTCTCCCTAGAACTAAAGGGAGTTTACAGAACAAGTGGGTATCAGTGAATATGTATTGCACAGCTAGTGATTCCCCAAAACCCAGGTGAAAGAACCATTCAGTGCATCCATAGTTTCCATTTGTGAGGTCAGCTGTAACAGTGCATGATGAGTCACTCCCTAAAGACAGGAATGTCTTCAAGTGAAGAGCATTTTGATGCCAGCTGATAGATCTCATTGGTGGTAAGCTTGCTGTATTTATTGGCTAGAAAGCAATGATACGATTCATTTTCAAGGCAACAGCATTTCATGTTCGGACACTTTTATCTTGACAATATGAGTGATACCCATCTAAACGACTATAGATCGGTCGAAGCGGAAATGAACCGGGAATAGTCACAGTTTGTCGTTAGTTGCAACGGTCTGCCACATGGGTTTGAAGGGGAAAATAATAACCGGCAACGAAGCTTACCAAGCCAGTTTTGGTACCCGGCCTAATTCCAGTTAGGATCACGTGAGCAGTCTCCCGGCCGACGGAGTTCCTTGATAAAAGTGGCAACGCTCTCGTGATGTCAGTTTCTAGTTATCCTCCCTAGCAGATGAGAGCATAGAGTGAAGAGAAAAATGCCACGGTGGCTACAGCATTTGCTTTGACGAGTGATATCATAATCAATGCAGATTTATGATATGTTCTTCGAGGAAATCACGAAAATCTAGTTCACCTGTACTTTGATTTACCCAACGAAAGTTTAATACAGTTCTTATACCCAATGGCCTCACTCTTCTCTGCTCTTGTTTTGTTTGCTACCACTGTTCAGCAAGTCGAGGTGAAAGTAAAGCAAACTGAGGCCTACAGAGAAAATAAACTGACAAAAATGTCTAGTGGAAATTAGATGAACGAAAAAGTACGCCGAGCCTAACCACGCCACTGATCACGGGACTCATTGGTCCCCAAGTTGTAAACCTTACAGGATGTACTCACTCAAGTTCACCGTTTAAGCTTTTCCGACCTTTCTGGCACGTCATCAGCTAACCACTTCGAATCACCGTCAAACCTGCTGCATCTGATCAACTAGAGTTCTGAGCAATTCCGATTTCCCCATGCAACTACAAGTTCCACCTTCTGTACCGTACTGAACTTCCGCTAGAAAATGGTGAAAAATGTTTCAAAACTGTTTACAAATAGACGAGAAACAGAAAAATCCCATGCTAAAAAATGGGATACCTAAAACGTCAAAAGTCTACAACTCAGAGTTAACTTTGTGGGCCTATAAAGTCGAAAATGGCGAAACTTGATTTGTCACGTGCGAGGATGCTATAAACACGTGAACGTCCAGTGCCACAAGTTTGAATGCGAAATAGAGCTTATTACCATTGATTTGTGGAATCGCCCCAAAAATGGTACTTTTGAATGGTGGCAGAAAAAAAAACCTTGTGCAATGAAACGGCAACCTAGGATTTATACATTTATCACTTATGACTTGCGTGCAAAGTTCACAGCACGAACTATGGTCCCTTTTACCATGAATTACGACTTGGTATCATTTTCTTTTTGTATTGGCTGAAAAAGGAACGGACGGTGTCGGACTTTGCTATCATTTGCGTGTATTTTCATGCACTCATCAAGTGACTGAAGGTATTATTCTGAGGTTACTGAAAGTCCACGAGTATTGTGTTTCTAGGTGTCAGCTTTCAAACTTTGCTGGTCAAAAAGGACTTTAATGAGATTTCTCGGTGAATAACTTTTCGTGTTGCCCACCAGATCCTCAGTGGGACGCAAGAGGGTTGATCGATCTGCTTGGTGACTGATATTGTATATTGATGGATTAATTTGGAGAATGATATATTTAACTACGTGTGTCCAACGTTTAAGTACTCCGTGGTTAACCAAGGATCAATAGGGCTACTGAAAGACGTCGGAAATCCAAATTCGATTGCTTCTGGCTTACAACCGATGTTCAAAGTTTACTATTTTGATGGGAATACTGCTGATTTTCTCAATACGTATTCTTCTCATTCATCAATAATCAATGTTTTTAGTTTCATTGAACAATTGTGTTGATCTTGGCCCACAACTTTTGACAGTGTTCGTGCTCTCGAACTCTTATTTATTGCCCCTAGGTTTTCCTTTTGGCTGAACGCGCACATAACAACTGCTGAACTCCGAAATTCTGAACTTCATCCACTAATTTAGTGGCGGAAATACTTGTCAAACCCTCAGATTTGCTGATTATCTTTTTTGTCCATATCAGCCCAATACAACTAGGTCACGACAGTGGATCATAATTTCTGATGAATTGTCTAATAGAATTATATTCAGCATCTGTTCCCAACTTCTTACTCATCAGCTGTCAAGTGTTGGCTAAGAAGCCACAGTTCATGTGGCAATAGTCCAAGTTACATATATATTATGCACCATACCCTTTGTACGGGTTTTCGGACTTATACTTTTCTACTTTTATTCATTGTTTACTTCCCTTTTGATTATTTTAAATGACATAATAATAAAGATGGACAGTAACGGTTAGCTTGGGAGTGACCGGTGGGGATGGGGGGAGGGAGCAAGTTGTAAACCCGGGCAGAGAGGTCTGAAGTTCATCATGATGAAGACGGCCGGTCACCGAAGATGAGAATTAGCACAATTTAGTCAGCATTTTCCATATGGTCGGTAGGCTTTCAAAGTTCACACAAAAAACTTCCTACGTGAACTCTATATTCAACAAACCGATTTAAATTTGCAAGTTTTTACAACAGGTAGTTTTTTCTCATGCTTGTAGCACCACTAGTTTTTGCCACTTTCTACTTTACGAACTATATTTCGACAAACCTTGTCTGCACAAAACAACCTCAATGGTATTGTACATTTTAAAATGATAAATTAGGAGCCGTTCATCCATCTATTTAGGTACAGAAGTACAGACAAAACAGAATTCATGATGTATTTTAGGGTTTACCGGCATACCTCAACCGCATACAATCGTTTTGTCATCTTTGCAGTTGGCAAACAGACAGCGGAATCGTAAGTTTTTCGGGCAAGATGCTGCCAAAAATTCCGTGGTCGATCATTATATTCCTTTGAATTGTTTCTCGTTTTGTTTAAATTTGCTGAAACCAATCAGTTACTAGGCTTTTAATCAAAAGGTACCTGAATTCTTTCAATAGACATTTCAACGTGCGATTTATTTACAAACACTTCCTGAACATTAACACAAAATTAAATTTTTGTTGAAAATAAACAAAACAAAACTGATGTTTCCCAATACATACAGATCAGCTCTTTTCAAGTGAGAAGGATCAACGGTCGTTAAGGTCACATACAGCGTAGTCCCAGGATAAATGTGAAAGTTTTAGTCTTACATATGGGACTAATAGAAACAACCCAAAAAGCTAAGTCATCAGAATCTCAGTTAGCTTTTTTATCTTCTCTCTCTCTCTCTCTCTCGAAATTTCTTGACTATCTGAATGGCTGCCATTTTAATGCAGGCTTTGGCCTGGTTCCTAGCAGACGATCCTGATTGCCTTTGACCTAACGGAACCTATACACAAGTTAGTATTTTCCATCTCATTCTGTCCTACGTATTAACACTCCCGAATGATTTGGGTACAAATTCATGCTTTCTTATTCCTCTAACTCCAATGAACCATTGGTCATGAACACTGTAATCGTTTCCAGAGCTGATTCGGTCAAATACTTAGGCAGTCCATTCAGCACCAATTTACAGTTGTCTTCTCATATTCTTGATTGAGTTAAAATACTAGGTAGACTTTGTTCTCAAAGTCATGGGCTTAGGCAGTCTGATGCTACACAAGCTGTCATTTTTCCCTTGCCCATCGATGTGCCCGCCTTATCATACCCTTCTTCTCTATCGTGATCCTCCCTGGTCTAAACGAGTAAATTGTAGTACGATGATACGGCCTTGTCACTGGAAAGTTATGATTCGCCGACAAAACCTTGTTATTAACATTACATTTTTCTCGTTTATCACATCACATGGTGCTTCGTTTTATCGATACACTCCAAAAAAATTGTGAGAAGGTATTCGAAAACTTGCCTTCCTATATACCTTCTGCTCCATCAAATATAGAACCATTTTTCTCAGAAGTCTTCAAGTTGCTTTGAACCTCAAAATCAGCTTCTGTTATGGGTCCAGACTGCTTATCCTCCGCTATTCTCAAATTTGGACCAGGTCAACTATCCGAAATTATGACTTCCCTGCTGATACCATTCCTGCCTCCTGGAAGTCCGTGAAAATAGCACCTATTTCAGAATATTTTACTTTCAGCATTTTGTGGAAAAGGTTTCCGTCCCATCGCCATCGCTTCTTTTGCGCTCTGGTTGACTAGGCGCGCTATTCTTAGCTGACGGCGTTCCTGTTTTGTTGTTCTAAACGAGCCCCCTTCAGTTTGCGCACAAACCTAACAGATGCTCTGTGGATGCAGTTGTTTCAGTCTGCCATTTTAATTCAAGGAACTTAAACGGTGCCATAAATCCATCAGTTGAATTTTGCCCGACTATTCTTCCTCTTCTGCTTCGATTCCCCGTTCTCTTTCAAAAGCTGGAGTCCTTTGTCTGTCCCACTTATTAACTACTATGACTGAATGAGTACTTTTCCAAAGGAATCCAAGGTTTTCACGTTGGTACAAGTCTACTGACTATATTAACTGCCATCTCTGGTGTTCTTCAGGAAGCCTTTCTTTCCTTCTATATTTTCACCACATATATCAGTGACCTAAGAACTGCACTACATGCACGACTTTTAAGTAAGCTGGTGACGTGACGACCTGTCAGTCTATCTCCGAGAACTTATACAATATTCTGAGTTTTTCGTCCAGTTCCGGACCATATCCCAACACTCCCAAATGTTTTGAGTACACTTTCTCTCTTTCTCGTTTCTCTTACCCCAGTGGGCAATCCGTCATCAACAGTATCCCCGTATCCAGAGCAGATGCGGTCCAGTACTAGCCGTTACAATTAGTAACAATTTTCAGTCGTCTTCTCATATTCTTGGTTGTGTTAAAGTACTATGTAGACTGTCTTTTCAAATTCGTGGGCTAAGGTCGTTTGATGTCAAACAAACTGTTATTTTTTGTTCATTAGTGTAGTCTTCCAGTCTTACATGATCGCTCTCTCGTAGTCTTTTCTGGTCTACTTCAGAAAGGATGTATCACAATACTCCGTGGCCTGGCCATTATCAGTCACGTTTCTTCTATTACCAAAGGCTCTTGGGTCTCCAAAGTTTGCGATCTGCACATTGTATTCTGTGAAAAATTCGCCATGAAGATTCTTACGGACCATACCCATCCACTTTGCCATGACTTATCTGCATGCTGTTTGCATCTCTCCACAAGTTCCGAATTCAGACTCAACCCTTCTCTTGTAACTTTTTTCCGAAACCCTACAGTGACTTATTCCGCACGTGTTCCGGGTAAGAAGATAAAAATTACGGGAAACTGGCACGAATATCGATGTCTTAGTGAGTTTTTACGCACTGTATTCCTGTCACGTTTATTTCCATATCGAAGCTATCAGTTTCCTTCCTTTTGGCTGAAATATGAGTTCGTTAACTTGCTGAAGTCCCCAGTACAATATAATGGGCTATAAAGGATCTCAAAAGGCACACTGCTAGATGACCTCAGTACTACTGGCTACAACACTGGAAGCACTCGTGACTGAGAACCCATCGTTCTCACCATCGCGCTTTGCTTAACACACCCACAGTAATCTACATTCGTTGATACGTACCTGATTTCTTGGTCATATAATTGTGAACATGATTTGAGAATGGTTACCCGTCGAAACTGACGAGTCAGTCAATTGTAGTTTTCACCGACGCGCCTTTTGGTAATAATACAAATTTCTAAAATACCACAACACTTGGGGCGTCGTTTTTCTCGCCACTTCAAACCCGTTGCCATCATAACACTTTGATGCAATGGGACATTTCATCAAAGCTTTCCTCACCATAGAAGCTGTGTTCAACCTCCAAAGGTGTAGGTTCGAACCCAACTAGACGGGAGTGTACAGTGTGGTTTGTCCTTCATCAAAGGAGTAAAACGCACCCAATTCCAAAATTGTGCTCTACTGGTACCGGCTGTGCACCTATAATTATGTTTTTCAGAAATACAGTAGAACAGCAATGATCTACGCAGCCCCTTGTAAAATAGAGGCCGCTCCGTATGCCCATGGGAAATCGAGGGTCCTCAGATTACGCAATTCGATTCAGGCTTTTGCCGTAGTGCAGTAGCATGAAAAGAGCTAGTTTTTTCCATAAACACAGTTTTCAGTAGAAATTTTTTAATTTGGTGTGTTACTGCTCCAAGAGATTTCTCTGAGCCGGTGCTGAAGTCACTTTCCATCGCAAGTAAAAGCAACTGCGGGGAATGGATTTTAAAATAATCCATGGATTGTTTAGTCAAAAGAAGACAGCTCACTGCTTATAGGTGGTATTTGTTCCATAGCATTGTTAAAACCTCTGCAGGTGTTACGTTACTCCATCAGCTCAAGACAAAATCACTCGTCTTGTTGCTCCTGTGTGTTGCCGGTTATTCATCATCTAAATTGTATATTGTACCACAAAACAAATTATTTCGGAGGCTAGCAACTGTTCAGCAATCTAACCTCAAGTCCGTACAACTCATATTGGAAATGGTTAGATCGAAGTGGGTTATGGGGCCCCTTGAATTGGAAAAATGGTTGTAGTAGCCAGGCTAGTCATAGATCGACATGTTGATTTGCTCGACTTGGAGTCTTGCCAATCACACGGTTCACATCCAATTTGATTTGTGCCATTTAGGGAAGGATTACGTATGCACCAGTCTTTTTTCATTCACAGAACTTGATGGACCTGGTGGTATAATTATTTATTCAAAAAAGTGCCAAAAGTGATATTCGCTGTCAGCTAAAGAAGGCGGACTTCCGGAGTCAGAAGTGTTTGCTATTGAAAATCCCTGACCTACAGTATATATGAGACTTATCACAATCGTTCGTACGACGACTATACTGTCAGCATTCCCAATAGGTACATAGAAAATTGATGATTCAGATAGCTAATTTGTCAGCAGTGAACTTGTTTACTTAAAAAAGCAACTGCGGATAATTTTTTTCAATTTCTATTTAAGTTTTGATAAAGTCTAAGGATTGGAGTACAGGTGTTTCTGATAAAGTGATTAAAATCCAGAATGTTGATGAAAGATGAAGCGGTTCCACTTGCGTTTCTTCATTCCGAGTACACATTTCTCCCATCCATCACGGTCCTATTTTTGGATCAGTTACACGAGATGTACTTGGTTGCAGGAAATGAGGAGAAACAGTCTTCTCCGGCACTGTTTCCATTGCTCTTTTATGCATAAAAATACTACTGTTTGATAAGCTTTATCGCAGGGAACGTTTTCAAATACCGGAGATTCATATGAATATATCATTCAAACGAAGTTTTACGTATTCGAATTATCCTTCATCGCATTCAAATTACTCTAAGCCTAGTAATTTCACAATCGGTTAAAAAGCAACCAGCAAAAACGTTTTCTTTCTCAGAATACATTAGGTAATGTTTTCTCATTCATTTTTCGTCTACGGTAAAATTTTAGTCAGACACCGAAAGACCCATAATCTCTTGGTTCTCTAGGCGTATGCGTCCAAGTCGAAACGCGAGTACTTTTTGACTGGCCTCAAGTTTGCAGCTGATTTCCAGTGAACCCAATGGATCGAATTCAACATATGTGGAAAACTCGCCCTAACATGGAAGACAGTTCATTTTTTAAAGTTTAGTGGTTCGTCAAGCACTGTTAGAAAATGCGATTTTGGGTTAGACTCGTGTTCACCTCTACAGTGGCAAGCTGTGAAGTAAATTGTTGTGTTGTGTAGTCCGACCGAATTCCTGAGCATTCTTTCTCTACTTACTGCTGTCAGGTCAAACATTCTGTGATGTCATTTGATTTTTTCTGCGGGTCTGAAATGCGATGATATTCAATAAAATTGGTGTTTCGGATCGACCCGGTATGTTGAAGTGGTAGAAGGTGCTCGATGGAAAAAATTCGCCAAATTTTCCAGATCCTAGTGAGCTTTCTTTCAGTATGTGTCTTGATTTCTAGTGTACCATACAAGCTATCGATGGCAGATGTACAGCAACTGGTTAGATTGTACAGTCACCAAACTTGTCCATTCTACATTACAGCAAGTCAGTAAGTTTTTCTAGAGTTAATTACCAGTCCAGGGTTCCTCCTACAAAGGCGAAAGGTAAAATCACATTTATCTTTCCAGAAAAGATAAAAGCTTTGTGACCAGACCAACACTGAAAGTGGTAAAAGACGCTGCCGAGGACCGAATCTATGAGGATTCCACGGTTTCAAAAGAACGTAAAAAAGTGACAACGTAAGAAAACCTTTCTTTATTTAAGATAATGAGCTGTAATTCATCAAAATCTAAGAAAACATTAGCTGATCAAATTGAATAGACGAAAACGTAACGAAAGTCATTGTTTCGCCTCATTGTGTCCATACATCAGGTTCTGTGAACACAGAATCCCCAATCTGCTGATCACTAAACTTGGCGTTTAAATCTCAAACATTTCCGTATTTGCTTGGATAACATCCTCATTTTCAATCTTGCTCCTTCTGATAACCTTTCCTGCTTACCCTGAGATTCTTATCCACAGTTAGATTCACCGATCAAAATGGTAACGAATTACTTGCGCTTCAAGCTTCTCGCTCACAGTAAGAATTCCTTATTCGGTTCAGTACAGAAAACATCATCTATGATTGGTAATTTGCAAATCATAGCGAGTTAAACTTTGGTAGGCAAAACAATTAAGATAACCAGGTTTTCTTGGGTATGTATTTACTATTATATTAGACTATATATATATATATATATATATATATATATATATATATGTATATATATATATGTATGTACATACGTATAACCTAACCCACTTATTACCACCAACATATTACTAAATTTCATTCACCAGATATTTTGCAATATCGTGGATGAATCCTGGCATGGCAGCGGAACAGCGAGGCTAACAACCATCGAACTGAGTGAAAAGAGAATATTTTTCCCCGGTAATGGATTGGACTCGAAAGGAATTCAGATGACCCAGAGAAAAAACTAAATGATCGATGTCCTCGTCACGCAAATGTCATGATGCATACGTTCCCGAGGGCTTCTTTGAAATTGATCGTGTAACAAATGAACGAGGTGAAAAACTGTCGGTTATTGAAACCCACATTGGTGAGCTCGGACGAACATCAATTTCATTAAGCATGCTCAGCTTGCTCGCCGGCATACTTTAGGTGTTTTACTGTGCTAAAATTGGCCACGACTATCAAACTGAACGAAATAGCTGCCCGAGAAACACAAGCACTTCTTTTGTTGAACCAAAAACTAGGAGAAAATACCTCGTTTAAAATAAGGTAAAAAGAACTTTAACAAAGTACATACCACGAGAAAAACTGCGTCACAAATGTCCTCGTGGCTAGTCCTTTTCTCACGAACAATTTTAAATTCACACGAAATTAATCAATAATATTGGAAGGATGCACCTAGAGTTGTTGAACGTGAAAACAAAACAATTCCATTCCTGAAATAGTTTTGGGCACGAGTGAAATTTCAAGTTGGATTGTGAGATGAGAAAGTTTTACTGCTTACCGGCAATATAACAGTGATAATGTGGAGTTCACTACCATGTGTCATTTGATAGAGAATTTGCTGTTGAAATTTTCATTCACATAAATATTGGTAGTCTTTTGTTCTGATGATATGGTTGCCTCTTCTAAAAAGCGTAGAAACCGCAATCAATCGGCCTTACAGATTGTGTTTCACATGGTAAGCGTCACGATGAACTGAGATTGCGTAAAAATGAGAAAAGTAAAGGTTTGTTGGTTTCACGCATAAAAAACATAACAGTTGACTACATTTAGTAATCAACTTCACACTTTTCATTGTATGTCCATAAGTAGTATTTCGAAGTGAAAAACATACCAACTCTTATCAACAACAACAGCAACAACAACATCAAAATACTGAGGAGAAATCCCGGTTTTCCGTTGAAAACCATAGCAACTACAAACGTATTTTGTTTCCCACCTGCGTTTTTTAACCAAAACCTGTGAGGTAAGATCAAGAATAATGAAAAATTGATTCGTGCATCAATGGCCATCCATTTACTTTGTTCACATCCAACTGACCATACTGCTACAACTCAGCTGACAGGGCGTCTACCCGGTAAGCGGAAAGTCGCCTGTTCGATCCTGGTCCACGGACTGTGGGATGTGAAAAACACAGGCGGGTTTTCCACCAAATAAAAAAATATGTTTGGTGGGATAAAAGGCTCATAATGTTGAGGTCATTCTATTTGCAACCGTGTCGCATATTGTTGAGAAGGATCTTTTCTAGAGTCCACTAGAATGGTTGGTAATATTTAAAATTACCTTTAGGCTGATGTAAACCTGTCAGTTTGGTCCCCGATTTGCCAAAAGCTTACAGGTCAGAATCACGTATCCCAAAAGTGTCTGCAAATCCTGGATAATGATGTACCTGG
Organism: Fasciola hepatica; assembly: GCA_948099385.1. Lineage (NCBI taxonomy): Eukaryota > Metazoa > Platyhelminthes > Trematoda > Plagiorchiida > Fasciolidae > Fasciola > Fasciola hepatica. The sequence continues at coordinate 285,534 of CANUEZ040000076.1, read as the reverse complement.
CAATAGTGTTCACTGATAGACACATTTTTCAATTCATTCATTAGTCACTCAGTAGTGATGAAACAGTTCAAAAATAGAGAATACGATGGATTATAGACCACCAATGGGGAAAGTTGACTAATCGCGTTGAGACCATAAGCTGGGATAGGATCAATTCAATCAACATTCAGTACCAACAGACTATCCCAGGGAGACAATGAACCTTGCCAACAACATGTCCCATTGAATCATAAGAGTGATTTCAGGGCTCGTTCAGCAGAATGCCGATTTCACTGTCATCATTATATCACTGAGGTGGAAGCAAACAACCAGATTATTGCTAACTGAGTACGAATCGTAGATCACCCATCACCATGAGACTGCCCCTAGATGTGATGTGATGGCTCGCGTGTCCCCGTGGCCCTAAGGGCTATGCAGATGGCTTCCTAAAGCTGTAAATGCAATCGTGCCCGACAGGTCAATGAGTAGAGGCCAGACGAAGTCCAGTCTCAGAATCAGTTGATGGGCAACATCTGGTTCCATTCACTGTGTCCCTGGAGAGGACACTGCAGCGGATAAACACAGAGAGAAACAGTCTACCGGTCTAAAAACCTCCACTAGATGGACGTAAGAGTGGAGTACGTGGGGTTTCTCTCGACGGTGGGAGAAGTGATCGCACTTCATTGGGCAGCTATCGCCCGCCTAAGCCTGGGCAGCCCCCGACCCAAAGGATGGTGCCTCGTCCACGTTCCGCTTGCTCCACTGGGTCCATGAGGCTAAGGACTGAATCCGAAAAGCAGGTCAATAACAAACTACCCACAAAGTAAAAAAAAAGTTTGCTACCATCGGGTCTCACGTGACAGACCATGAAGTTCCTTCACGGGTTATTCGGTCACTTTCCAGTGCTGGGTTACTGCCCCACTGCCTTGTGGGGTGAGACTTTTGAGTCAAAGTTACGGGTTAGGGTCCCGCAAAGTATTACTTGTCCAGAAATCCCGAGAAGTCCATCGGGAAAGATTTCTTATCTTTTTACCCTTCATTCTTCAGATCCCATTTTTAAGTGGCTATGAGAAGCCACGATGACTTGGAGACAGGGGACAATAGAGAATCGGTTCTCAAACCCGAAAATTTTCTTCCATTTAACTACGTTCAACGTCCGCACAATAAGAAAACGGGACAACAGGCTGCCCTCACGAGGACTCTTGAAACCTGTAAAACAGACTTCTGCCGTGTCTCCGAAACACGCATACAAGACCTAAGTTCATTTTTACCACTTCGCTCCCCGGATACAAACTCGGCTCCTCATTTCACTCTTGGCCTATTTGTTGCCCTTGGTCGGGCTGGCTTTGGTATCGCTCTGAGAATGAAGCTGAGTGGGAATTACTGGATTGGATCTTAGTCAGCTGCAGTCTGTGTGCAGTTTAGTTGAATGGCTCTGTGCATTTCAACAGCAATAGGATGAAGTTTCGATGATTGCTCGCCGTGTCTGTGTACGCTTCAACTGACTGTAGCTTTCTTGAGACTAAAAACTAATTCTACCAAGATTTGTCTAGACTGCTCCAGCTACTGAGCGATAACCATCGATCAGCCTTCCAAGCAGAATTATCCACCGGGTTGTCGATGCAACTAAATGCTCGGGATCCAGAAGAGCAATGAATGGAGATCCAACAGGCTCTTATTGAGGGTGTCAATGTTTCTCAGGATTCAAAACCAGACACACACAGAAACGATGGATATCTGCATCCTCAGCTGAGCTGTTCAATGGTAGCCGATAGAATGCCCCGAATTCCGGATATGATGAGGCGTGGAAGTGGCTTTAAAGCCAACTGGTTCGTAGCCTGCCAAACGATAGCGAACAGTGGTGCATTGTGAAGAGTAATGAGATGGAAAAGGCTGCGAATATCGGCTGCAGCGGCAAACTTTTCCATTTACTCATAAATGCTAGTTCATGAAAGCCAGACGTTAATGAACTGATCAAAGAGGCGAACAGCCCACTGATTCAAACTCAGGAGTGCTATTGAGTTAGTTGGGTGGAGCACTTCAAGAAGCAGTTTAGTTGACTTTCATCCAACATAGGTTTGCTAAGTAGCGCCATAGCTCCAGCTCTGGTTGTAGATACCATTCCTCCGTCAGAAATGGAGGTTTTCCATGAGATAGGTTAACCTTAAATGACATAAGGCTGCTAGACCAGATAGGTTTTCTCCGTCTATTTTCAAAGACGGTGGCTCAGCATTGTCACTGGAGTGGACAAAACTCCTCTGTTGGGTAGGGAATAGGGAACAAGTTCCATAAAGTTGGTGTGAATCTGTGGTCGCACTAGAAAGGCAACAGGTTCTCCTGTGAAAACTACAAGGGAGTAAGTCTGGTGAGCATCGTATCTAAACTGCTCACTGGTATTATTCTCCACCGCTCATCGACGGCTCACGAAAAATGCTCTTCACTGTTCGCTCTTTGACAAATTTTACAACATAAGCACGACTGAAGTAGGCCCATCGTCCCCTTTTTACTTGATCCTGGAGCGGCCTCCGATTCAATCAACCGCACAGTTCTCTCTTGTCGAAGGGTGCACCAGATAAATTCATTTACGTCATTAAGTCCCTGTACGTGAACACTCGAAACGGAGTTCGGGCTTACCGTGCTCTTTCATCCGAGGTCACCACGGAAAATGGTGTACATCAGGACTGTCCCCTTTCTCATTTCCTTCTTAACTTTGTGACTGATATGATCCGAGGGACCACACTTTTGTCAGGTGAGGATTGTGGTATTGAACTTTTCCCTGGTGGAAAGGTGTCAGGCCTTAAATATGTGGACGACATAGTTCTTCTAAGTAAAAACCCAGATAAGTTGCCAGCTTTTATGGGACATTTGAACAACTGCACAGTTTTTCGCACCCTCAAAGTGCAAGATGCAGTTGAAGGATAGGGTTGCTCTAACGACAAACTTCTCGGTATCCGAGGTAACCGTACAGAAAATAGGCAGACTCTGTTCTTTTGGTAATTCAATTTCACCCGGACACCGGATATCGGGTGAGGTGTTTTTGCGCGCGCACAAGGTTCTCGGTCTGTCGGTGTGCAAACCTCGGGATTATCCCCAGCCAGTGATTCTTCGATCATCCAATCCCAACGGAAGAGTGACCGCAAACAAGTGCGGAAACTGAATTTGATTGTAACCAAAAACGAACACTTCATATAGCATGAGGCAGGGAATACGTGGACATATATGACACGGTTACTGATTGCCCAGTGTGGTGCACAGATGTGATTGGTTAGGTCGGATCACAGTGTGTCGTAAGTCTGATTGATTGACGTTCAGTGTGAAAGGTAGGCAACGGTGGGGTGGACTGATTGTTTCATGGGCGCACGCGTCACGACTGCACTGCAGTGTGGGATACGTGGACCTTGTCATCGGTTAGTATTCACAAAGCTTCCTGTCCGTGGGTTGGAAGAATGCGGACTGCAGCCTCGCTGATAACGTGTTTCAAGGAGATTTCCGGCTTCCTGACATTTTTTGTGGCTTCTTCCATACTGAGTAATCTGCGATGTCAACAAGACATCCATTTATCTATCAAGGGTCGAGTGTACGCTGTGGTTGAAAAACATAGCCACTACAGGTAGAGGGTACACGAAGATTGACGGTAATTAAAACCGGATGTCTTCGAAGTACTGCTCGAGTCTAGTGGAAACACCTTTCAAATAATGCTTAGGATAGTCTAAGAGTCTTAGTCTCACGAAATAAATCATTAGATGAAGTACTCTGGCTCACCAGGCTAAGATGTTTTGGACATGTGTTGCTCAAGATCCCTAACAGGATTTCTCAGAGCGCAATGTTCGCTGAGGCTGTTAGCGGTTGGGAGGTGAGTGGGAGTGGCTAGTTCATGACACGGAAGAAAGGCGTGGAAAATTTAACACGTGGACTTTGCCAGATGGAACGCTTTAGACTTCCTGGCTGGGGTCGAAGAGACCCTTCCAGTCAGTGGTTAGATGCTTTGGAGGAAAGGGCTAGCTGTCGTGATCGTTAGTGCTCTTGTGCTTATAAGCTTCTTCTTATTGATCCTTTCATATTTCTGTTCCTTGTTATGAGTTCCAATTTAGGTTTTGATGGAAGGTAGAAACCAAAACCAATGCACCAGAGTACGGTTAATGATTGTCTGCACTGAGCCAATCTGAAAAAATCACAGACTCTACATGTTTTGCTTCAATATAATCTCGTTATCTGCAGAAAGGAAGATCTACTCGTCTTTTTCACACCCAAAATTCTTTGTCGTGGGACAGAGTCGTACCAACAGCTTCTTGATTACGGAACAGTTGCATTACCAGCGGGGCTATTGCGGTACGACGAACTGGACGCGAATAACACAACTGAACATCCAACGATGTGCCGACCTCTATCCCAGTGATGTAGAGCGTTTGTTTCGGTTTTAACCACTGAACTATCCCCGTCAGTCACCTTCCTCAATCAAGAATTGTACTGAGCTGAACAATATCCAAAGGAAATATTTTGTGTCTGAAAAATCTTTCGATGGGACGAGGGGCGGGAACAATGCAGATAATGGTAAGCAGAAGGTCACGGCATGAACATTTGGTTGGAAAAATGCAATTGGATTTTACAGTATCTAAACCGATCCAGCTACCTTGCCTTCAGTATATCGTACGTTTATTCTCATGAGATCGATATCTCTGTTTTTCCTAATAAGAGAATTTCGCGAGGTTAAGTCTACAGATAAGGCATCAGATGACAACCTTAATAAGTTTAATTTTTATTGAACAGTTAGCTATGTTGTTTGTTATCTGTATTGTTGCACAACAGAAAATTCGCTATGCAGTGTGAACGTATGAAACATTGAAAATCATGGAAGCACTGTACAGCTGTTCCATCCTGGTTAGGAGCCATCAGCAGTGCACATCCACCGAGCCCCCACGGGGACTCGAACCCGGGGCGAACAACTGAGAACCAAACACCTTGAAAGCAAGGCTACCCGGGCTGACTCTCAACGGCTTATTGAGCCTATACACTACATGCTATGTCGTCCTACGTGGTATTCAGATTCAGAAATGTATATCATTCGAACAATACAACAGTGGCTCCATGAAGTGGATACGAATGGCTGATCGCACTAGAAGATATGGTATTGTTTTGAAAGGTTTCATCAAACAGCATCACCGTTTAATTCAGCTCTGAAAACCGACTGGAGCGCCCCACACAGTACAGAGTCACTGAAAACCCCGAATGAAAGTCTATATCTACTGCGCCCAAACTAGAACTGGAACTCAAGCTGTGTGAATGCAAGCCTAACACGCCAATAGTAGAATGTGTGGCTGGCTCTCAATCAAAGAAAGAAAAAAATGCCTGGTGCATCTCTACGAATTGAATTATAACAAGCTCGCAACTGGGGTTAGAACACCAAGCAGAGAAATCTTTGATAGGTAGTATCACTTCCTTTAGTGACCTTTTCACTCATTACTACTACTATATCTTACTAGTTTGCACGTTGAGTTATACCGAGCCCGATGAATAATTGCACGGACAATCGGCTGGGAACACCGGGTACCGTGGCCATCCCTCGAAGCGGGGCCAATGAAGCAATCTGATTGGCGTAAGACAAGCCCTAGTTTTGACCAATTTACCAAGATCTAACCATTTAACGGAAAGTGAAAAATAAAGCAAAAATCTAAACGTTCAAAAAGTTTGAGGTAATTATTGAATAGAATAATGTGTAGTGTGCAGACCGTAGGCAGCTACATTGTTTTTCGATTAACGTAAGAGTAGTATCCTGTCCTTCCATTTTCTGAGCCTTGGGCTCAAGGAGGTTTTGTTCTTCTTGTACTTTTTCATACCATGCACACGCAATCCCCTCCAGAAGCGTGCTACTCCCTGCGTACTATCTGAACCCTTACACCCACTAACCAGGGTGGGAGTCAAACACCTTCACGAAGGCTACTGCGTATTCACTGCCAGCTGAGCCTTTTAGGCCCACTGAGGGACTCGGACATTCGATAGACGGAGTATACGTCGGACCCGAACAAAGGAAACACTGGCGTCCATCAAGATGCTGGTGGACACAAACTGATACATGGACGACATGCAGTCACAATAGTAAACAACCTCTATTTAGTAACTTCGTCCTTTGACTAAACTTATATTAAGGGAATAGCCATCAAGGAATAGTGCTAACAAAGCCTAAATAAGATTAATCGATCACGGTTGTAGGTCTTACGGCGCCTGGAAGAGGGATAACTTTTAGAGTTCTTCATTGAGAAATGATCAGAGAACAAAAGGAGTGCAATACTGATGTACTGCGTCTTGTCACGACTGAGAGGTCACAGTCCGAGAGGAGGGGGGGGGGAAGCATGCTGGTTTGGACTGTCATTTTCAGATAGTGACTAGATTAGTTAAGGTGATTTCATAATCAGTTAAACAACACAGGAAGCAATCGAATTGTTATTTTACTGTAGAGGATGTAATTTGTTAGCTGAATTTGGATGGGTAGCCAGTATGATCCGGTTGCGAAGTGTTTGAAACTCACAGTGTGATCTTTCAGCTAAGCCGCCAGATTGCACAGACCACCAAACTGTGATAGATGTTCACACATATGTTTGAATTTCACGGAGACAGTCATTTTTCCAAGTATGAATCAATTACAAGGTTATCAAACCTGCAAAACCAGCAATTCTTAACTAAGGTGAGACAAATATGGGTGACTAGCGGTCGTCACCCAAAGTGGACTAGTTCCTATGCCATCTGTGAATGATAGATTGAAAGAGGCAGAAGAAATGAACACTTTTTACCACTTGTATTTGTGACTTGCTGACTTTATTCATCTGATTGAGACTGGCCAGTTTGGGTAGTACCTCGAAAACAAATCTGGCCATACTATGACCTTGAAAAAATGGTCATTCAGTTGATTGATATGTTTTCCAACTTTCCGCAACACTGGTAGCTAGTACGAAAACAGTAAAACTCCCAAGGATGGTTCTCTCTTCCTTGTTGGTTGACACGAATCACGCGATACACGTGATTAACTTCAATACATCAAAAAAGATACTAAGAAAAGTGAAGAACGAAAAAAGATTGAAAAGTAAACCAAACGGAACAAATCATCCAACCTCGCAATTTACGGAGGATCCTTTAATTCACACAAGCTGACAGTTCACAGGAAATCAGGTCAAGCGAAGTTGCAGTGGTATATTGATTACAGACGAAAACTGTTACTTTATTTCGCTAAATTTCTTAGGCTTAGAGATGCTTATAGTTTTCAAACTAACTAGACCGGAAACTTCCTCTCTTAATCTCACTGTCTTGTAAGAAGAAAGAGGTAGAAAAATGGAATAGAATATATGTGATATATGTCAAGGAACCGTACTGGTATCTTTAAGTGACGTTATTACACTTCAAAGAAATCAGTGTAGATCGATTAATATTAGTTTGGATGTTTTCTTAGCGGACTCCCTTCAAACTGGAATGTTGGTAGACGATGTGGGTGTCCTGGTTCTCGGTCCTCGTCCATAGTATACTGAATTCCCCGACCACCAAATGAGAGGATCCAGGGCACTCATGGGACTACTGAAGTCTGACATCTGCCTTATTTCCAGCCCTGAAGTTATGGCAAAAGAAGTGTGTCCAGTTGATGAACGTACTGTTGCTCGGTATGCCAGCAAATAGCGGAGGAAGGCTTTAACTAACACAAACAACACAAAAATGTGAAGTGTTTCTAAGTGAAAAGGGATGCCTACAATGTGTTGCTTTATAAAGAGAATAAAACGGAAAGCGTTGCAAGATAGGCAAGAAATGCATGCATTTTGCCGGCTAAAGTCGAGCCCGGTCATACCGGGTTTCGTATGACATAGTATACTGGAACAAAGTTGGGACTGTTTCTGAGTGCTGTACTAAAATTAGACAGGAAGCAGAGTTTTCAAATCCGATTCGAATGCGCTACTGTAGATGTTCAAAACTATTATTAATTTGCCTTTATTGTGGGTTTATTTCCCTTTTACTTATAGCATTTATTGATTTATCTGACCCTAATGCACAACAATGGCTCTGTCTTGCTTCCCAACAACGACATGGAATAGTTGTCGTTTCCCGACCACTCGTTGGATACCTTTCCTCGTCTACCAATCATATTCTCACTTTGCTCTCCAGCAAGCACACACAAACCCTATATATATATATATATATATATATATATATATATATATATATATATATATATATATATATATATATATATATATATATATATATATATATATATATATATATATATATATATATATATATATATATATATATTATGGCAACTGTATTACTCAGAGGATGAACTTACAAAATTGAAGAATGTTCCACAAGATCCTGTTCACAATGTCACTGCGGAAGTATTCGACTATTTGTAACTCATAAGCAGCAAGATTCTGCGGGAAGAGGGTCGCGACAACTGAGGCGTTATCGAAAGGGAAGTAACCAGCGGAGGCGACCGGGTTCGAACCTAGCACATTCAAGTTTGATCTTTTCCATGTTATCTGTCTCACTTGCGAATTCCACGGAGAGAGAACAAATCCAGTTAGAAAAACAGCTAAATAATCATAAAAAACATGGACTGTCTCTTGATGTCTCAGATTTATCGATACCTCGGTTAGGGCTATCGTTTCACCAATGGCAGGTAGGTATTGCGATCATTTCATTCATCTTAGTCACCATATTACTCAAATGCAATACTGCGTTGATGAAAACTGCGTTGAACCTTAATTGAGTAGTTAAGTGTTCCTAGAGGCTGATTTCTGAAATTAAGTTGTGATTAGTCTTTTATTCCACCTTAACCCTAAGATGTAGTGCAATTATTCTTGCGATATCCCTTGGGTTCGAACTTGGACTGAATGTGTTCTGAATACGAATCCTTCCTTCATCAAAGTAGCCACAACTGATGAGCTTGTAACTCCTAAGATCTGGCTTGTTATTAATAATTAATAAAGGAACTACTCAAGCCCATGCTACTTTCCACAACAAGAAACTGAAGAATTCGTGCCAATCAAGAATCAAAACAATCTAATGCACAAAGGGATCCACCCATCAAGATGGAAACAATAGTATAAGCAGAAATGATTTTTGCCCTTAGCGTGATCATCTCATCCTATGGATGTATTGATCAGCTTATCGGCATTACGTTTCATATCCCGCGGAAGTGTGCTCAGCCTGAACAGAAGAAAAACACTCGTTTCACTGTTACTTGGAATAGTCCACTATCTCGTGCACCACCACTGAAGTCGAGAAACTCACCCGGCGACCGAAACTTAGCCCAAGTGGTGATACATCTGTGACCCTGTACAACGGGAATGTATCAATCAAACGTTACTGGTTAAGGATTTTCATACAGCAAGTACTGGTTGGAATACGAGCAGAAGTTCTGCGGGCCTACTTTTCTCACTTTCACATTGAAGCAACGCTGGTAAAATTTGACAATAGCTAATGCATTATCATCCGTAAAAGGCTGAGCAAACAATTCAACTAAAGACTGAAAGCTTCGAAGCAGCCATAACATGAGCTATATGCAAAGAACAGAATCTCCATCCAGGTACTGTAAATTAAAATAAACTACCACTTAAATAAACCCCGAAACACAGTTGTGTACTTGATAGACAGAGCGGGAGAAGAGTTGCTTAAGCACTGAGGTAAAAAGCCGAAGAGCACTTGTGGACAGTGTGAATCATCATGGTGGGGAACATTTTTCTAGGTCACCCAGTGGGTTGGATGACTGGAAATGAAGTACTTGTTCCCGGAGAAGCAGAAGTGCAGTCCAAACTTATATTAGCTATCTGTTTCCGAATAGAAAAATTTCCATCACGCATTTTGAGTAATGGTGTGCTTATTCGAGTGGTTGAGCTTGCTAAGAGCCACAATAATCATACTCAATAGAACGAAAAACGTATTCACTACACGGAATGCACTGGAACTTCCAACGCTCTATAACACTGGTTTACACTGATGGGGATTTTCGCTTTGGTAACCGCAGTTAAGTGAAAGTGGGCACTCTGCTTTGTGTTTGATACTTTGGGAAAACAAATGCATGCAAACGGATGAACGTTTGTAAATTATTTTGCCATACGTACACACGCACAAAGCAGCCTGCATCTTTAATTAGTGTTGTTTTGATCCGGGATGAACTGTTTGATTGTGCAAAATATTTACAAGTTCCTAAAGCCCTGTGCCATGTTGGTCTGACAGAATCATTTGTCAGCTTTAGTTAGCTTTAGGCTTTCTGTTCTAAAATGTGAGTAAAAAGAATTGTAATGCTACTGGTTCATGGTTATTTGAGATGAATGTTGTACAAGTAATACTTCTAAATCCAGTAACCATGATGGCGATGCTGCTGTCAAATTCGAGGATGTTTAAAATTTTATAAACCTACCCTAGATGTTTTCGCAATGAGTAGTATGGTACGGTATCTGGGTGACGAGACAAAATTCCCCCAGGAGCACACGACCGGTCTCGTGGTTTTTCCGTTCATTAGGCATGCGCACATGGTAATCCTCTGCCGGATGGTCCCTATACTTGACACTCTACGGACACAATAACTTTGGAAGAATAACCGTGTGATTCTGAAAATGGACTCTCCGTCCATGCACGCTTCCCGAGATTCAAATGAGATAACAACTATCTACCTAGAGTGTATATGTACACCAGAAAATCTTGTTGCTTTACAGATTGCTCTCGGTTGTGTAGAGGCAAGAAATGCCTTCATGAAGAAACGAGAGTCCATGTAAAGCATAATGAACTATTCTCCCAGTATGGACTGAAAAACCACGGCGCCTGTGAAGTTCATCCCACTCTCCTCCGACTGACAGAGTCATCGGATATGAGAAGGGTTTTAAACTACCGCTGTTCGTGACTTGTCAACAAATCCGGGTTTTTTTTGGTCCATTTTCGAAATAAGACACATTTTTAGGGTAAATTTCGCAGGTTTCTTAGCGCATTGCAACGATTTTCATTAATTTTAGATGCAGTCGTAAATCGTATAACACAACGGTTTGGAAACTCGTGGGCACTTAAAATATTCTCGTGCTAAGTGGAGAGCAGCTCTGAGACGTCATATACTCTTCGGAATACAGCCACCTTCAATATAGTCCTCAAAAGTCCATTTCCTTGGGAGGTAAAGATGAAATATCAGATGTCACTGGGTAAAATGAATCGAAATAGTCGGTGCAGTACTCATCAGAAAGGTTGGTTGTACAAATAAATTGAAGATTTCTTTCATACTGACTGCTGTGACATCTGCAGGGGAGGTCGGTGTGCGAATTCACGAAACCGTGGCGGTTGGGTAATCTATTTTATTGACCACAAGTGTTATGAGTCATCTCAGCCCCCATTTTAATTTATCACAATGAGGATTGGTTGCATCAATATTCGTTTCGACATGGTGTACTGGTTAGTACATATCTTGCACATGATACTTCAACTAATGGTACCAGACTGTTGACAGATCTTCCAACGACTTCATTTCACTTCTCAATCAGTCTTTGCACATACTAGCAGGTGATTCCAGTAGACTTGACTGATCCTTTTTAACCGCCCTGAGTGTTCAAAATCTTATGCAATTCCCAACACTCTAGGATGCCATTTTGGACCCAGTATTAGTCATCTATCCCAGCGATTCAACGGTGAAAATTTCACCGACTATCATAACTTTGGCCACGACTTGTGTTGCTTTACTAAAAATATCATGTTCGGCCCGATAGGTCCCCAAGGCGTCGCTTGAAGAGGCTCCGTAGAGCCATAGAAGAGGTGCACAAATCTGATGAGTATCAGTTCATAAAAAATCTATCCACTCTCATCGGAAATAACGTACGACGTCTCGATAGTCTCTAAATAGACATAATGTGAGGTAACAAGAAATGCCGTGAGAGGTAGGAAGCCCTGATACTGGCGTGCCAAGCCAGGTGGAGCTAAGGGTTGAAGATCTCAATTGCCAGTCCACATTTAACTCCGACTGATCCTCATTTCCCCTTCATATCTTGAATCGAATGAACCCAACCCCGTTACACCTGGCCCTGTTCTTCATGTTCTACAAAAAGTTTGGTGGTCCGAACTTGCTGTCCTCGGTGGTACTCGAAGCCTATCCTTTCGAACTCACATCCTCTACGACTGATCTATTCATTCTTTGTGTTATTTCTGTGGTCATTCCCGACTGTTGGACACCTGTACGCACCATAAATCTGCACAGGAAAGGATTCAACAAATATCTTCCGACCACCAGCATATTGGTTTTGTTAAAAGCATCCGAGAATGTACTACACGATCTAACAATCGCCCAAGTCCACTCTCTTGACTCACAACAGACTGCCTACAAATCTTCTCAGTCAACCTTTTATGCCGTTGGTTGTAGTGTTAACTTCATTATCTCTACTTTTCCTGAAGGAAGCCGTATTGTTAAGATAGTTCTTCTTGACTGAATCGACCCTTCTGATACTTTTCCTCGTAGCAGTCATCCGCGCATTCTACATGATAATGCAACTGACCGTCCTAATTTTTGCACTCTTCTTGATTATCCTAACAATAACACACTGTTCACTCCCGCTGGTAGCTTGCATTCGTCGTCTGTTCAAGTTGACTCGGGTGTTTCTTTCCAGGCAACGCTCTATTCCCATTCATACTATCCACTTACTTTAGCAAACTCTCCAGTTCACCTAATCTCACTGGCTGCAAATACACCCGAGATGGAGCAGCAAACTAGTCTGAATGAACGTTGTAGCTGGCCCAATTCCCCTTTCCATTATTTCGCCTTCATTATTCTAAAATATGCTGACGTGCCCTTAAATATCCAATGCAGATCACTCTACCTAACCGCTCTGCTGAAAACCCTACATCTCTGCTTTGGTACTCAATTATTCCCTAGAGCTTTTTATCCATTACCTGTAAGTTACTCTAATTCACAATGTTTTAGGTGTTGTCATGTTGAAATACTGGTCATTAGAGTCAGAAATCTTACCTCTTCTGTTCAAGACTGGGAAAAATTAGGGTCTTACAATCTTGTGCTTCAATTTGTAACTTCTTTCATTCTCACTCAGTGAGTTTACTGTTTCCCCGTTATTTTTCCTGCTTTGAAAGTGAGAGATTTTGACCTTATCGCCAAGCCTCTGAAATTATTTCCTCGTTGTAGCTATGTTGATAGAAATATTCTCATAGACGTCATCAGTAGCAACTATTTTGAAGCCTATAAAAGTGCACCCATTAGTAACTTGTTAGCACCAAACATTGCCTGCATTTAACACTAGTCAACGCCGTCTCTTACCATTCCACATGCTCGAAATTCAGGGTAATATCTTCACCCACTACTACACATGGAAACAGTCTCCTGTCCCACCTTGTTCGCCTACTAGTAAGCAGTGACCAAGTGATCCATCATCTTACTGTTCACCTTCATTGGTAATCTAAATGTACTTATGGTCCCATTTCACTTCCACGCCCTTCTTTCCACTTCGCAATTAGCACTTTTATGATCTACCTTTCTATTTCACTTCTAGTTCATCTACGTAGTGATAGTTCACCCGATATTGGGTGTACAATAGCGACAGCAAAATTGACTTTGAGTTTCACCGTTTAGTTTTTCCGGAACCACGCCTATTTTTAGATCATGTGTATACGAAGATATTAGTGGATTATTTGAAAATAGCAAACACTTTGTTGGTTCATGATTCTCCTTGAAATGAGGTATATTGTGGGTATTCACAAATATCCATGCAGTAATTCGAACTCACCACGAGTATCCATTTGATCACTTCGCACCAACTGAAATTTCGGTCATTCACTGAGAAGACAAACGTGTTCCAGTCTTCATCTCGCGATTCTATGCCAATCAGCCATGCACGGAGTCAGAACACACTAGAAGTCACCTTGTTTCTCATGAACCGAGCACACAAAACTGATCACCTTTGTTGACCGATGTTTCGTTTCCAAAGTTTTTGGAACACATTTTTTGTACCGTGCCACGAAAAGCAAAGTGTTGATTGCTTTCGTAAAAAGAGCGTATACTATAGACACTGGATGTAATTTGTATTGCTTTATTCAGATTGCCAAAGAGGACAGAACTCGTACAACGGAGCTCCTATATCTTCATTGATTATTTGCGAAATAGCTCCAGGATGGCGCTGTAGAATCCGAATTTGATTGGCTGAACTTGGTCTTTATGAATTAATTATTTCACTGTATAGTTACGTAAGCTTACAAATAATGTTTTCCGTTAAAAATCAAATTTCTAACGGGCTAAAGGAATTGAAGTGGAAAAAGTAGACGGAAAAAATCCAGTGAATTGTAGAAATATTATAAGTCATTTCAACGTTCAAGAGCAAATCTATTATATTCGAAAAGAGCTTTTTTAATGATGTACAGGATAAGCTTTGGAGGTCCAAAATCCTGTGTTACTTAATATTGTTTCTGTCGACTTTTTATCGTTTTCCGAGCAGCTGAAGTTGCGTGGTCTTTGCTACCGTCATAGCGGTTCGAAGCTCAAAAGTTCATTTTAAAAAGAGGTCGAATGTGACCAAGAGGAAGGGTTTCACCAGGGCAGTTTTTTGACTCGGATGAATAAACGCGGATCCCACCAGTAGGAATTCTTTTGGCTTAGATACTCATCGTGTTAGAAAGAAGTGAAAAAGGGTAAAGACATTTGTCTCATTGTTCATTTGAAATTTCACGGGTTTCTGATCGGCCTACGGGGAAAAATCCCTCGGTTCGTTTAAAATACACGACCTTGACATCAAAGCCATACCAGCTTGGCCATTTAAACGTCCATTTTGTTTTCTTGGTGATGAAGAAATTCGCATTTAAAAAACTAAACAGCCCTCTGGTGAAATTCCTATAAGCTTTTACGAATAACAGTGAAGCAATTTAGGTGGTACCACATTTTGGCCGATCTGCAATCGGCGTTATATGCACAACAACGTTGGTACTACGTAAGTACCGCAAAGGAATTGGAATTCTTATCCCCAAACGTTTTGGTCACAACATGCTTATCAAACACTATGGTAGGAGTTTGCGCGCAAGCGAACACCCACTAAATTTCTGATCGCGATGTATAATCTCACAGGTTTGCGGACCCGAACTGAAAAGTTTGTTGAAATTATGGTACTGGGTTCTTCACTGAGAGCAAACAATGATGCAAATACCTTTTTATTTTCTAATCACAAAATATTAGGCACAAATAATATAAAGAAATTGTGTCAGAGTGAAACGTTTCATATAGAGGATAGAAAGCGCAATTTCATTCAAATTTTGACAAAGTGTGAAGTCCGTACCCTGAAGAATATGAGTGGTTCCCGTGCGGTCAATTCCTGGAAACCGAACATAAGTGCTGTTCCAGTAACTTCATCCCAGAACTATTCTTCTCGCAAGTCTTGCCTTCTAGTAAGCAACTGTTTGTAAATTGGGGCACAGCGAAAGATTCGTATTTTGCTAATTGTGACATTATGAACGGGGTTGGGTTTCTTTTGCTTTTATGCCAGAAATTTGGTAAATATTTAGATCCAGTGATGTCAGAGTTCACTTATTCTTAGTGGTTTTTTTCAAGATTTGCCGACCCCATCGTGTGGACACAAAAAGAACCGACTGAACCAGCTTAAGGAAGAGGCAAGCGATTCAGGTGAAATAAATCCATACAACAGGTGAATTGTGTAGTCTTACTTCCGCTCAGTGACATAGCCTAATTTGGTTCAACAAATCTCCTATTTAATTGTAGAAATCAAAATTTGGTAGATGACGGAAGTTTCTAAAAAGAGTTTTGTCTTTTTTAGATAGAATAGCCGTCCGATAGCCTAAGACTCATTCGCATTTGACGTTTTCGTTTGAGAGGATAATCCATTAGGTGCGATGAGTATTGCGTCTGTGTACGATTATGTTCTAGTGACGTGCACTAGTTGCGTCACTTTTCTTAGTTCGCCGGGATACCGGTATACTCCCGATTAGAAATTTCAAAATCTTATAATCATGTGGATGCAAACAAATTCGTTATGCAGTGAGTAGTAGGTAACTTACATTGTATTGAAAGTATGGCTAGGCCTTTGAAAATGGCCATACGGTATTGATGAGAAGTCACATTACACCTTTCCTGTAGATTTTTAAATCAATATTGGTTATCCTACTAGTTTGAAGGTCACCACTGCTGTAGCACATGTGCACGTTTGTGAAATCGTTACGTGTTTTCGCGTATACGGAATAGCCTGCGGATTGCGGCAATACAGTTCGGAATAAGTTCAAACGGATTATCAGAAACGAAAAGGATAAGTGAAAAAACACTGTGCAGGCTGACTTGTTGGTTTCCGACAAGGCATTGCTGGAAAAATTCAGATTCCAGTGACCTTAATGAGCAATATCCGTTCATTTGGGGGGAAAATGAAGAGATGACAGCAGTCACACACAAAAGAAGGGATGTGAAAACTTAGAAATGTTACAAGAATCCAGATTTCACGGAGATATACTCGATGGAATTATATAGTTGGATGATTTCAATTCCTGCCCAGCCAATCGTCTCACCGGTGCTCACAATTGTAGAAGAGGTGTCACTACTTACGGTAACAAAAACTGAAGCAAATCAGTAAATCGGATCCTCATGTACCCAGGCGAAAACATTGTCTGTCAAATCACAGACCGCAAGACACTTTTTCTGAGTGAATTTCGCTCGTTTCTCATCGGAACCTGGTACATCACAGTTTACAGGAAGAACAACCGGCGCACTAGGTTAAGCATACCATTCAGAACAATGAACCAGATGAATTGTTCACTCGACAACCTGGTCAGATTAAGAGCCCTGGTTACCTCAGCCTGTTTTTCCGTATTTCCAAACCTTAACCGTTTTGTTTTCTGTGAGCAAGTCACTAATGAATTTAATTTTTGCTTTATTCGTTATGCTGATGTGAAACAGTCTGCGCTTAAATTGATCGATATTCTACACCAGTAATCAAATAGCTCCGAAGAAAGAGCAGGCCCATAATTTGAAAGGAGGAGGCACGTCAAAAACTCACTAA
This sequence comes from Fasciola hepatica, assembly GCA_948099385.1. Classification (NCBI taxonomy): domain Eukaryota; kingdom Metazoa; phylum Platyhelminthes; class Trematoda; order Plagiorchiida; family Fasciolidae; genus Fasciola; species Fasciola hepatica. The sequence goes on along the minus strand of CANUEZ040000076.1, from coordinate 268,549 downwards.
TTTGATCAAATATGAAGTTAAATGCTTGAATAAGTAGTATATAGATGTCATCTTAGGGAAAGTCAGTTACCACAGCATGCAGAAGGCTACAAAATACCCAAGTGACAGTCACTCAAGAAACAAAAAAGAAAACATTGACTTTGGAAAACTTCACTCTGTTGTCAGCTCAATATCGCAGTTCAATTCAGTGCCAGTCTTCAACAACTCATCTCTACCACCCACTGTCGAACCGACTTTGGTCTTTCAACAACAGTACACAGTAAAAAAATAAAGCTCCCGGTCCAGATGAGCAGTGGCCTACTGTAGTCTAAGTGAGAGATATCCCCTTTCGGTTTAAATAGCCAATATCTTCAATGATCATCTAACAAGCCGCAAATTTCCTGACATTCGGAGACTGACCAAGATAAAGGATGCCCCAAGAAAGAACCCGATAAGTACCGCGCCATCGCCTGCACTTTTGTGATACTAAATTGTGTGGGGAGCTTTTGTTACCAAGACTCAACTTGAGGTCTGCTGGAGAAGGCACACATCTGTTTGTTTGCCGGTCTTCGCACTCCACAATCAATGCCATAGTTCACATAGTCCACTAAATAGCTTCGGCCTTAGGAAGAAAATGTAAAACTGACAGACTGACTTTTGGATCACAAAAACGAATTTGGTGACCTCGGCCGATCAGTACTGCTCAGTATGCCCCTCGTAAGTGGTGTTGACCCAAAACGTCTGTGGTTTGATTTCAGACCACTTTACTGATCAATGAGATTTCATTTGTTTCAGTGGTTGAAAGTCCTCTTCTGTCCCAGCTGAACTTGGTCAGTAACAAGGTGCAATATTTTCTATTTTTCATTCTCATTACGTTGAACAACTTCCAATCCCGCCGAAATTCATTAGTTTTAAATATACCAACCATCTAGTTCTAGGATGTGAGTTATCGACACCCGAAGGAATTTCACAAATTCACATCAAACTACATGAAGTTATCAACTGGTACACTTCTCGCTCCCTTGCACTGAATGTTTCCAGAATACCAGGGTGTATCTTTTTCCTCAACTTCTGATGAACGGCACAGAGCTCTCCCTAACACGTATCCTCTCCTATCTGTGAACAATGAATCCACAGCAATATCACCAACGATCGAAAATCTCGGCGTTACACTATCCAGAAATCTTTCATGATCAATGCATGTTCAACAGAATTCTTCTAAAAATAGAAAGTTGTCCTTTTTTCTTCACTCCTCCCAAGACTACTTTCGGTCCCTAATCAGTTCATTCTTAAATTTATGGCTGCGTGCTTCTCCCACACTGGCTGTGCTGCTCTCCGGTTATTTCCCCCGGTCTAGTGAATACAGATTTTAACTCAATGACAACATCCTTAAAACAAATCTCTCAATGATATAGTATATCCTGAGATACACTTGTTGATACTATCACTGATAAACACTTCAATGCTTGTGACAAGTTTACTTTCAAAATACTTTCAGACACACGTCATCGTCCACACAGCGAACTATCAAAAGCTGAGCCTAAAACATGTGGGCGCTCAAAGCTCAAATTTGTTCGCACTTCTGCGCATTGCAAATCACTTTTGCCGTATCAAGCTTGCCTGCTTGTTGTTCCAGTGAAAGTCGGCAGAGAATTACAGAAAGCCTTGCTTGGTTGAAAATTACCATAATGTGTACTTATTTCCTGAAAGCGCATTTTCACAATCCCGGATATGGTGTACGTACTGAAAATACACCCAGTCGGGTGTAAAATGCCCCTACTGACTTGACTGGACTTGACTTGAATTCATCTGCACTGAATTCACAACCGAAGACTTTGCCAATGCCATGTAGCTATTTCATGTGAGCTTGTTAGACTCATTAGTTGCCATGATATTCACTATGCTCCAAATGGGACGCTGAAATACGAGGTGGATTACTGCGAGTCAAACCACCTCACGGCCGGGCTATCCGAAGTGACTCTCTCACACCTGTTTAAAATGAACACGATATGATTCATCGCTCCTCGTTCACTGGCTTTCGTATGAGAAATTTTCGATTTGTTGACTAATTGACAGTTAATTGCAAGTAAGACATAATCAGAGGAAACATAATTTGAATAGTTATGTAGATACGGCGAAGCCTTAAAAATGCTGGTTGGGTCAAACCAGCTAAAAAATACAGGTGTCGCCGAAAGTCGAATGAAAGTGCATTTTTTCAAACTAGTTTATCTTCTATACAAAACTGATACAAACTTATGTCAACTTGAAGAAAGTGCATTCGTTCACTTTACCAACACAACAAACCCGTCAGCATAGTTTGATCAAGACTTTTGTGGAGCAGTCGACGTAAGGGGACCTTTAAAAGTTCCAATATTTTGATACTGTTAAGGAATGCAACAAAAGAACGGATATTTCGACGGCTTTAAGAGAAATACTTTCATGAGAGTCATAGTCCAGCGCATGACCTGGCAGCAGAGCAGTCCTTTTAGAGTAATTTTTGATTTGAGAAACCGAAAAAAAGTTTTGTTTAAGCCCTATAAATCCTTAATTATTCATACTGTGGTGAACTATACTCTCCCAACTGGGATAAAGCCCTGATTTGTTTCGACTTACATCATCCAGGATTTCACAGCAGTTTCCCAAATCGAAGATCGTTCAAATGAGTTCTTTCTCAAAAGTCACACCATGGACAACGTTTTTGTGAGCACCAAAGTCTATCTATGGAGCAAAGGATGTGAACTGAAAGCCAAAATAAATTACAACGAAACTTGAATTTCTTAAAGATTGCACTAAACGACCACTCTGAATGGGCGTATAATATTGGCTTTTGATTGGCGGAGCAATCGAGCGGCTCAATTTACCTCATTATTCTTCGTACTGATGCGTGAAAATTCACACAGAAAAGCTTCCTCTGAAAATACTTGGTGTTTTTTGGCCATTGTCTTTTATCAAGACCAATAAAACACCTGTATCCAAGGCTTTTCTTGTTTTTTGCCCACAATATCCTGTTGCAGCACCACCTTATCCAAGAGTGAAGCAAAAAACACATCCATTTACGAGAAAGATCTGGATAAAGGGAGTCACAGATAATCCAAAGAAGCGCTTTATCATGACTTTACCACTCACTTCTTCACTACCTTGGTGAAGGGTCCCTGTCAAAAGAGATTTTCTTTATCATCGCAGAAACAATCAAGATCCCTATCTTTCCCCTTTAATTGAAAACCACATGCGATGAACCTTATTTCAATGGTTTCAAAAATCAATCATAATTCATCGTTCATTAATTCATGTCTGTCAAGCACCATTATAATAAATCATGTTAACCATAGTCACGCAACTTCAACTTAGCATGGCATATTGCAGACCCAAGGCGAACAATAATTAGTCTTCAAGAATTATATAATTTCAATCTTTGTTTTATATCTTGAGAAAAAAATTAGGAACATAAAGTTATACACGAAGAAAATGATTATCCTTCTAATAGTGATACAATCATTCGGTACATAAAACCTTATCAAACCCTTTAATAACACAGAATACTTAACAAAACGATTTTACATTGGCAATCAGCCATTCATCACTACCTGACTAAAGAATGAAGTGCGTTACACGTAAATCATAGAGATTTGTAAAGAGTTCTCAAACTCTAGACTGATTTGGCGATGATGTGGGTATAAATTAGGGTAGATAAGCAAAACTCACAGGATAATCCTTAATGTATTTTTTAAAAAAACCGTAAGAACCTTTTGGGAGCGCTCAAACACAAGCCTCAGGAACCTTTCTTAATTGGATGATCATTTTTTACAAAGGTTCTTCCCACAATCGATCATACCGCTATCAAATAACACAAAAAATTGGGTGCACAGGAAGTTATCAAGTACTAACCATTTTATTCCGGATCCTTGACGGCAAAAACAAGTAAAAATATAGTAAATGTTTTCATCCATAATGCACGAGAATTCCCCTACCACGTGTTATTATGTGTGCCAAATGAAGTGAACTGAAGTTCCATCTGGGACGCAAGTGTTTACGAGCATGAAAAATACCTTTTTTCTCTTAGAAGTAACTGGATTCACAATGTTTTCGTTTTCTTTTGTGCTTTCTTTGTCTCCTTATTATTTGCAAATCGAAAGTTTGGTCATCACTGTTCATGTCTTGGTCACTCAGAAACATTGTGCTGTCTAAGTTTCAGCAATTGGTACCCATTCTGCAGAAGTATATTTTGCTAAGTCTTGTTCAGAACCCCGAAGGTATTCACATGAAAAATCAACAAACATAAGTCGGACCTTATGCGTAGCTTGTACTGATGTGATGATGGATCCGACTGGAAGTTGAGGTGATGGCAGTTGGATAGAAAGATAATACATTATTTGGTCCACAAGCACTGATTTGTCAAAGCAATTTAGAAAGTACCTGATTTTTTTCACTGTAAAACGATTCGTTTCGAAAATGAACATGACGGTTACAGGCTTCTTACTTTTGTGAGTTCGGCAATGAGTCACCAGATATCTCTCTACAACGACTTTATGCCAAACATGCAAAGTGGGATGGCACATAATCTCCTGACACCATTTTTCACAGACAGCAAGCCAACATTGTTATTTTCATTTACCTTCGTATGGAAGGTCGTTGTCGTTGTAGTTATTATTGTTTTTCTTGCTATTTGTTGTTTTGCTAGTGTTATCCATGTCGATCCTTCTATTGTTGATGTCCCCACTGAAGGAATCGATAAATCGGCTGGGGGAATGATAAACAGACTGTGCGTGTTTAACAGTCCAGAACAGAGTGTTTTTGAGAGATAGCATTTAGTGTGCTTATGTTCCAGTTGCCGTGGTACTGTGTCTCCCTTACCCCAGCCCTCTGAGGTGTGGTACAAATACGGATTGCAAGTTGATGCTGAGTATCTAATCATTTATTACTTGCATGGTGAAATTCAATCCCCTTGTGCCAAATTCACCTCCTTTCAGGAGAAAGTACGGAATTCCCCATCAGAGCGATAGCTGGTTCACGAGAATTAGCATATGACTGCTGTCCCATCAGAACAAAATGGATAGCTAATTCTAACACCTCAAAGATATGCAAACTTGTAAGATCGATAATGTGACCAGATCATTGATCATATGAGTCCAGCCTGAGCGCAGGCACGGGCTTATCATAAACCCGAGAAGGCGATTCAAGCGAACATCACAAGTGGACAAAGACTGAGTTGCGGAAAACAACCGACGATGGTGAAAGTGGAATTCGACTATAGATCATGGCGAGCATCAAATCAACAAACATATACAAAAGTCGAAATATGACCGCTTAAATATTTATACATATGAATGACAAATTTACCATAGAACACAAGGGTAGTGTATATTCAACTAAACGTTGTTTAGGTAAACTTACAGTGCTCACAGCTGATAAGACCTTAGAAGTGATGAATGATAATACGTTCCATGTATTCCGTGTCCGACATTAACCGGTTAGTAGTTAACGAAATCAAATGAAAGATTGAATGTGTTATCGGTTTCCATCAATGAAACTGAATCGATATGGCTGTGGTGGTCCTGGTGATCACTAACATGACAGGTTGAACAGACTAATCAGTATCTCTGCATTTCGTCTTCACGAATTTAGGCGATCAATTATAAACCAGTCGGAATAGCCTAACAAATAAAGGGGTTGGACGCCCAACCCTGCACGGTTTCCTGGTTTGAATCTCAGTTTGGAAATAGTGAACACGCATTGCTAACGATAGCTAACGAACCAGTTTCGACAGCAGAAAGCAGCTCGAAAGGGTTTTTACATTCAGTTATACTACTGAGTAATTACTTATGTCGATACAGTCAACATTTTTTACCACATCTAAATTTTTCTGCAGAAATCGAGATTATTGCACCCGGAATAGCTGAAATTGTACTAGGGAAATTCGTGCGTACCTGTATTACGTGATCCGCAGCTATTTCTTTCTCATTAGCCCAAATCAACCGGATGAAGTTCGTGAATAAAGCAGCAGGGGAATGACCTAATGGTATTCGGACAGAAGAAAATTGTCACTTGACGGAGTTCACATTTTCCGAGAGCCCACCGTCAGTGTAAAATGAAGGATGGGTCAAACGTTTGTGGAGTGCACTTCTGATCGATCAGTAAATGGACACGCATATCTCGGTCCGTCTGCGTATGCACATGAATAAACGGAAAGAATAAAGAAAACCTTATCCCATGGTGGAAAATCATCAGCCTCGTGCAATTGCATGTCAAAAGTGGAAAGAAAGCGCCATAATGATTTGTTGACTATATATATATATATATATATATATATATATATATATATGCGTACGAATTACTCGTTCATTCAAGTGGATCTATCCAGCTGGCAAATAGTTGAAATTCCTCAGGGTCCACCAGCTTGCATTTTCACCATCATAAGAGCCATGAATTTTCGAAATTGATTATTGTATAGATAAGCAAAGAGACTTCCCTGAAGCACACGATTTGTGCTGGCAGTTATTGCTGCTCAGCATCTTTGAGTGACCGACACTCCTCTGCTCATTCAACTTCATACATGCACACTCTGTGATCTTATCGATGCTTGAGGGCTATGAATGATGCTCATTGGTAGAATTCGCTAGGGAAACACAATTACAATTCACAGGTAACTCTTTGTGATTAGGTCACTGCCAAGCTTCAGAACAACAACTCCGCGGTTGTTAGTTGATTCACTCGAAGAGAAGTAAAATATAGATGGCCGGAAACTACTTTTGACTAGTAGCCTGATACAACCGGTTTGGCCTTGCAACTTGGCCAGATCAGAAATTCGGGCGACATGCTTGTGTGGGCTCGAATTCGGACGAGTTTGACAACCGAATTATGAGGATCACGCATGCATTTGACAAATAGCAGCAAGTCTTTTCTGTTATCATGACATACTAGTGAGTCTTAGTATGTATGGATGAGCAAGCAGACTTCTCTATGATATTCCATCCACTAAACATTTTGTATTTAATTTATTGAAAGTGCCTCACCGTCGTCTCATTCAAGTGTACAAGTGTAGATGAGATTCTCTAGATATTCTGGTTTTCTCGGACCGATCCATCTCATATTTATAAGCTTGCACTTTGATAAACAACTGCTTTTTGGCTGGGAAAATAGCAGTAACGTCTTACTTACACCTGAAGATGAATTATCGATTTCATTCAAATAACCGCGGGCATTAGAAATTTTAAACACCAAATCTTGAAAATTTCCAGTGATTTCACTTTTATAAAAATTCAGTGGTGTTTGGATAGAGGTGCCCATATCTGTACGATTTTCAGCCTAATATCAGACCCGACCTGGCAAATTATTTCACGGCAAGAATGTTTTTACGGAATTTCTTCGGGTCGGACAGACAACAAGTTTTAATTTTCGGAGCCAGGTGAGTTCTACGGGGTAGAGGTTATCTTGACGACGCTCAGTCTAGAAGGCTGATAGTGATTTGTTACAACTCATGTCAACCGATGTGTTGAGCTTCGCGATTTCATTGTCAGTAAGATGAGTTCCTTCCGAAATTGTGTGTAAAAATTGACTTTTCTCTTAGCCTCTCGAATCTTCTCAACGAGTAATTTACGGTGCGATTCAAACATTTCCGTGGTTGCAACACTTGGCCGCTTTTGTTATTTGTACAAACCTAACTTTTTTCAGCTAGAGGCTAAAGTAAGTTCCGTTTTTTCACTCTTGTTTGTAATGGAACATGATAATTTATCACCAAACCTCCCTGGATAAATAAATTTTGCTCTTTAGATAATATCTTTCATCCCAGTGCAGCAAACGTCGTTATCAGTTTCGTTGTTTGCACAACGTATTTTGTTATGATACCGTTCTCTAAGTGAGAATCGCGAAAATCCATCCCATTGTTTACTAGAAAAATGGGAAATGGATCGACCAAAGGACCAAATTTTCCACAATTTAACACATCCTCCTCCTCTTCTTTAGTAAAGTAAAGTAACTTTCCGGTTTTATTAAACATTCCTTCAAAGTAGCGAACACAAGACGGACAACCAATGAACTGTGTCCATTGAACCTGAATTTCCAGTCAAGCATCTGAAGTAAATCAAAGTTGTTCTTCTGGTGTGGCCACCGTGCACCGTGCTTTCGCTACTGAACTGTCAGACAACAATGTACTCTCCAAATACGCTTTTACTGTTTTGCTTTTTATTATCAGCTAAAGATGTCTTGGATGGCCCGGAAAAAAAGCAAATATTTCTGGTAAGATCAGCACTCAATTACCCACGAGAAAAATCTTTGGCGAATTTATTCTCCACTGGTTTAAGAATAAGCCACTTTCAATATCTGACCAGTTATGAACTTCTGAACTTCTAGGTAATTTATCACTGGGGTCCACGACATATGATTATAAGTGCCAAAGGTTAGCAGTAAAACTAATGATGATGACATCAAATTCTTTGAAACTTTATATATCACTACTGTGTAGTATAGTATTGCGGAAAGTTCAGGAAAGCTGAAAAAAGTACGAAGGGTAGGTACAAACCGTTCAGCCGAATTTGACAACACCTGCAGAGCTCGGAAATGTAAGCGAAAGACAAATGACTAATACTTTCTCATTTAAAAATTCGACGTGACCACTGGGACACAGAAGCATGGCTACTAAATTCATTGATCGCAAATGTACTTCTCAATATTTATAGTCTTTTAATTTTTCTTGTTTGGGATACAAAATTAGTACAGCAAATGTGGGAGCAATAATGGGCCAGCTTACACTTACTGAATAAAGGGAGCTGAACGGTATGTCTTGGGGTTCGGACCTAGCTCTACAATTCCTTTGTGTTGGTAAAGTAACCCCTTTACGGAAGGCGAAAGCACTATAACCAAAAATTGACACTACTTCATCAAAGGCTTTAGGCCGAGAAAGCCCTATTCTAATACGACTGAACCAAATCCAAGTAAATGTTCACGGATGCTAGAAGGAATTGAATATTTTTAAGACTTCCTGGACGACTGAAATCCAACAGCTCAACAAATCTATTCGTGTTAATTTGGATTTACTCAAAATAAAAGCTTTGTGAGGAATTCCGTGTTTGGGATATTTCTGCTTCTCAAAGGATGAACGGAAAAAGCATTTACCTTTAAAATATCGCTGATACAAAAGCAATAGGTTGTTGAAACTGTTCACAGATTTACGGATAATCTGTTCGGCTCGATTTTATTGTGAAGAGTGAAAATCGGATGAAAGGGCAAAAATCACTCTGGTCATAATTGTTTGATGGACAAAAAGTTTTTTACGTAAGTGGTAAAAACTAACAAACATCAAGGGTGAAGATGCCAAACCAAACGCATTTATTGTACCTGTTATTTTCAGGCAATTTATCACGTTGTTTTTGTCATCGTACTGGAATACGAATTTACTGCTGTGAATATTTGTCATCTGTTTGAACCAGCCAGTGTTGACTTTGATGGACGTGCGGTCTTCCTGACAGAATCAACCTAGACTGAGAACAGAAACGGTAACCGAGAGCAGAGCATCGATCCAGCATTATCAGCTGGTTGAAACGATTATTCCTCTAAAATAAAAAAAACCGCATAAGTTTAGTCTGATCTTGAGCTGGTAAGAATGTCTCGCCTGCTAAATCGTACGTAGTTGCGTGAAACCTTGGGTAGGACCACGCCTGACTTCTGATAATCTGTTAAACGGTGATAATCATTTATTGCCAGGTCATCCCTTCAAAGAACAAAATCATTCCGCGGTCATGATGTGTCAAAGAATAGACTTGTTCGCCAGCTGGGAGTTCATCTGACGCCATAAACAAATACAATGGTTTGTGTATTGCAGTCAACTTGAATATTCAAGTAAATGGGCACATGTCTACTCACTCACTAATGTCACATACACACCATATACCACATTCCAAGCTTGTCGCCTATTAATCCACAGTCGGAGTAATTAAGGTGTTGTCTAATTCTAGGCCCCAACGTGTTCAGTAGTTTCCAAAAGCCGGAACCGAAGTAAAACAGAAGCAACCGAACCATTTGTACCTGAAATACCATTAACTAAATCGGTTAAATCTTGTCTTGTCAACCAGATACGATACCATACTACTGGCATCAAAAATCAAAACTTGGGAAGGTGTCTCCTTGTTTTGGAAGTTTTCATTCGCTAACCGACGAAACAACTTTCAAAAAATTAGCTTTTAATTCCAAAAATGAACACGTCGTCTACGGACGCTCCTTACAATTTGAAAGCAATTGAGGTGATCAACTTTCTAAGCAGTTCTGTTCTGGTTTGCAGATTTAGCATGAAAAATCAATATTCAAAGCAAAGCTGCTGTCGATAAAGTCGGACACAGAATTTTTATTTCAGTAGTTTAGACGACATTTAAATTGCAACGCAGCAAACTCTCTCGTGCTTGTAAAAGACAAAAGAATAAGCGAAAGACAGCGAAACCTGTCTAGTGTAAGCATGCCTGAAAACCGTACATATGTCAGGCAAATTAAAAGTCTGGACTTACCACAGTTTTGAACTCGCTCATTCACAAAATTTGGAGTTTCTTCCTTATGATCATTTTCCGATGTTTTCGTTCTGTAGTCTAAAGGTGACTTGCGAAGAGCGCACCAAAAGGTAGACACCGTGTAAAATGAGTTATTTTTGATTAATCAGTCCGCTCACATAAACAACACTGCAAATAAGTAGTTAGAGGGAACTGCGAACACCTATGACTGAGGAGGATAAGTCAAAACTTCTTCGTTTGTTTAGATTTCAAGAAACACAGTTTATTTGACTGAACTTCCGTTAGGCGAGAGTGTCAAAGATTTCTACTGATCAGAATGTTTTCCATTCACATGCAATGCAGCTTGCAGAACAACGGAATTCCCCAACGGACTTTTATTCATCTTTCGAGATTTAAACGTCGAATTTCATTCTAGTCAAGTATACAAACGAGGGCTGTTTTCCAAAATTGGAAAATATAAAAGTGAGAACTGAAACTGGGAAGTTTTTATTTAATTGGATGGCTACAGCAACAAAATGAGAGTGTCAACAATGAACCAACTTTTTTCCCCCTATTTCTTGTTTACGAGGTGGTTCACGATTATTTGAACCAGTAGGCCACTGGGTTGGAAGTTTTCATGGGCAAATATGCAACTCACATACGGACAATGGTTGGTTAGGGTAAATGGTGTGATTCTTCATCGTTAACGAATTACTGCAAATCCGTCACTCGCGTTGCTGCCAACAACTGTCTTTTCTGTCTGCAAAGTGCATCGTTAAAGAAACTGTCAGAGTACAACTGCTCGAGCGATTCGAAACTAACAGTGTTGATTACAGGTCGAGTGTGTAATTCATGACAAAGTCAACTTAGATTCCGGTTCATACTAAAGATTTGTGGAGACTCGTTGACAGTCACCAAGTAGATTATTGCGTTATTCAGCACAAACGTCATCATCGGTCTACTGAGGGGAAAGAATCATGTGAAAACAACGTAACTGGTTGAGCAAAACAATGGAAACGCCCTAATAGTTAGATACATTTGGGATAATTTCGATGACTTAATTTGAAAAGTCTTGGTTTCTCTGATTTCCCAAGCCCAAATCACATATCGAAAGATTGGGACAATCAAATCAACGTAGTATTAGGGATACTTTGGAGAACGGGTTTTACTTTTGCACACACGTGGCTAAAAGAGTGCCAAAATGCACAAACACCACGGGAGTGGACCTTCGTGCACTGACAGCGTGAAAATAGACCACATGAATAGCTGAGAAAGTCATCGGGAACTACATGTGTAGTACGACGTTGCAGTACCCAACGCTTGGCATATTCATCACAATACAACAACTCTGCTGTGTTCCTCGGGTGCTAACGCAGGGAACCAAAACGATTTATTCGCGAAATACCTGAAAACCTCGATTATCACCGGCGCCAGCGCTTTTTAGTGACTGTATCTGTCGAACGCGTATTTGCAGAACGTAGACAGTGTTGTATTGTATCTGGGTGATAGGACGAAATTTCCTCGAAAGCATACCACAGGTTTCCGTGTTGTTGCCGTTCATCACATATATACGTACCCGGTACTCTCCTGCCCGATCACATCCACGTTTGAGCACTCCACAATAGGTTTACCACCTTGAACTCCCTTGAATCTTAAGGAACAAGCATGAGACAAGAGTCCGTTTTTAAAATCACAAGGTGATTCTCCAAAAGTTACTTTGTCGGTTATTCAGGGTTTATCTTCAGAACAAGGACATATAGCCCTAAGTTTCTATTTACGATATGATCATTATGGTTACGTGCTTCCGGGGGGAATTTCTTCCCCTCATTCAGATACGACTCTACACTACTTACATCACACATCGAAACTTCGGGTTATTCTTGCTCGTTCTGAAGATTAGTGTTGACTGACCGAAGAATTCACCTTCGAAGAACTCTCTTGTGACTTAAAAAATTGAATCTGCCTCCTTGCAAGCTCCAAATGAGATTACGGTTATTGTATATTTGGGCCAAATTCAATTGGGATAAGCATTAGCCCGGTACCAGGTGCATCGGTTTAGCTAGCTCACTTGCACACTAAGTGGATCACAAGGAATGTAAAAAAACATTCTAAAGCACAAGTAAAAGCGGGAAAACAATTATACATAACGGTATCGATTAGATCCAAAATATATGACCACAAGAACAATATTAGTCAGGACCCTTGACCAAATCTTCCAATGTATTTGACCACAAAGCACATGGATAAGTTAGACCCCATCCGGAATCTTTAACGTGACTCAGTTAGCGCACTTCATCGGTTTCATTGTCCAAGCCAACAATCAACCCACATAGTGAGCACAATAGACAGAGGAAGCCTATTTGAGGACACAGGAGCCCACTAGTCCCAATGGGATTATGAGACAACAGGCGAACTTTTTCAATCCAACAAATTAAACTGCAAAACGTAATGAACACGAACAAGTGAGCAAATGGAAACGAATACATAAAGTACGTCCGCGGTTCGCCCTCATTGTGTAAAATAAATATGGAATGCGTAGTGATCAAATATTTGAAAAAATGAGTTTTAAACGCAAGTGGCACATCTCGCTTTTAGGGATCACTGAAGTATCGTCAAGTAAATCGGAGGTTGGATCAGTCAATTAAGACAGTATTCATCGAGTTATGGGTCGTGATACGAAATTTCGTTTTCGGTAAATCACCCAGCTGTCGAAGGATGAGACTAAAAACCGAAAAGATGTGTTCAACGAACTGCCAAATTGCTTCACCTATTTTCCGGATCTACAAATGATTTCATCTGACCATGATGAACCCTGAAATACCACTCACAGAAATAAATGGAAAACGCGTTACACTATGATAAGTTAAATGTGTTTTCTTCACAGCCAGGAAATAAAGAGGACCAGACACCGATTACTGACTAACTGATTTTCCCAACAAGGGTTAAAAACTGAACAGGTGATTGATATGATATGATTTAAGAAATCTCACCCAAATTTATGCTGAGTAAAAGTCAACTTGTTATTACACCGATCATGTCCTTCCAGATTGAAAAATCTAGGTGGTGAAACTGTCAGTCAAAATTCGGCCGCTTATTGTTTTTGGAGATCTACCAGAGATCACGTGCGGTGACGAGTTCAATAAAATTGATCTTTCGATGGCAAGATGTAGCTATTTAGACCGATAACTTGAGCATACGTCTGTTCAAAGTTTACTGTTCACACTAGAAGCTCCAATGGTTGAGTTAAGATACACGTAGAAGAATTAATTGCCTTGTGATTTCGGTATTCATTCTGTGACTTCACGTAACCCTGAACAACCGGGTGATTTTTTATTTGAAAAACCTTTTCTGATTAACTGAGGTACCTGTGGCAGAGTGTTTGCTCTATTAGAGTAAAAACAATTGGAAGTATTCCATTTACTGGTGGATGAAGTGAATTTTTTTCTGTTTGACTTTGAAATTTCTAACAAAGAAAAGGCAAAATATACAGATACGAATGCAGTGAGAAAATAGAACGGATAATGAGCATTCCGTATGGGCAGATGAGTCACGGTAAACTTGGGAGATTGCACGACGGGATGGATGAAAGGGAACGGAAATGGTGTAGACGCCCACTTATCCAGGTTGAAGTGACGATACTTGTCCGCTGGCCTTTAACTTCGAATAATCAACCCGGCAAACTATCCGAAATGAAGACGATTTTCAGTGATGTGCCATCACTGTTATGTTGGAAACATTCTACATGTAGTGTCGATAATGATGCTTTCGAAAATTTACTCACTAAGTAGTTCTAGCTTCGTGACCTAATTAAAGTATAGCAGACCATTGAGTAAAAATGCTCAGTTATTCAAAGTTTCCTCTTATTTACGTTGATTCTCTGCTTCCCTATGGGTAGCTGAATGTGTACGATCTTAGTTGGCAGAGGAAAAAGAGCTGAGCACAGTAACCTGAAATTTGACGGAATTTGGAAGTGTGATTTAATTAATCCACAGGACCATATAAATTATCCTAGGTTATATTCAGATTGGGCTACCTCCTAAATATTTTAGTAGAAGCGTTTTCTTCGGTCAATATGGTTTTCATGGTCCAGGGAAGTTCCTTCCATATTTAGAAATTCCGCGTCGCGTTCTTCAAACTTACCTCCTAACAGTAACTGTCAAACATCTCGGACAATAGGGCTTCCAGTTCGCCTCAATGTGAGCGTCTGCATGAGGATCATCTGAGCGCGCCTCATTGTTCACCAATAGTACCATCAAGATAGGGTTGGAAAAATAAAAAGAGTGTATTTTTTTATGTCTCCTAAACGAGAGCCAAAATAGAACTGAAAACGTTTTAATCTTTTGTAGGATATTTTTCTCAGTGTTTTACCACGCATAAAAGCGCCAATATTCGAAGAAACTACAGACAATCCACCACAAATACGCATCACAGGGGTGGAAGACCTAGCTAATAAAAAATGGCACTACCAAGAAGCATTGCCGTTAATCATTGTCCTCAAGTGGGAGCGAAATAATTCCGAGGCATTCTCGCTCCCCGTTGGACTTACGATAGCGGTAATTTTTAAAGCTGCTAGTATCACGATGTATGACCGCTAGATTGCGAGCCCAACGAAAGAGGGCATAAACTGCTTCCCTCGTGGGGTTCAAATCTCGAGGTCTGTCGTTTTGACGATAGGTCAGTTTCCCATCGAAAAGTGTTTTGAATCGAACGCTCCTTGGAGGGCTCAGAAAAAGTCATTTGCCGATGGAATTTCCCCGAAAGTTTATTGTATCTGATGCCGATATGTCACACAAACAAAAAATATTATTCCGGAGGGGAATAAAATACGCTGTCATTTTGTTGACCGACTTCAATTAAATACATCTCGAATTTCGGAGCAATCTCCACCGTTGTGATTGGAAAACTCCCCTAGTTCAACGAAAAGAAGTCACTTGAAAAGGGAATAACGGCTCATGTTATGCTCCCGAAGCCGTTCATAAAAAAAACAATCCAAAATGATTTGTTTGTCCATTATTCACTGTAAGACCCGTGAAAGCATGCTCTCCTTCAAGATCCAGTCCACACAACTACCCCCGAAAAACACAGGCGGACCCAATGTTTAACACCGTGTGTGAACATTGTTTTCTTAACAACGTTTGGGTTAATTCAGTGCCAACAAATCTTGTTCCATTTTCCCTCGGAGGCTCACATTTCGTCATAGTTGCGGTCCACTAGTATTGACGAAGATACGGTTTCGTCTTCATTTTGAGCACTGGCATTCGCTACATACAAGCAGACTACAAGGGTATTTTACCATGGCCTTGCTACTACTTGTTATTCAGCCTGAGTATAAAATTATGTGGTTATGCCTAAGTGATGTCCCTTTCGAACACGAATTGTACTTATCGGACATTAATAAGCATGAGTATCGACACTACTAGTAGCTGAAATTTCGCATCGTGTTAAGGAAACCGAAACCAAATTAATTCAATGGGTGTGCAAATTATAAAGGCACACAAAAGCGAAAAACATATTGAAGGATATTGCACGAAGTTTGTCCGATTGTTACCAGTTCTTGATTGACTTGTTGGTACCTTGCAGTTTACTGTGATTACAGCAATTCTGTGTTTTCTGTGACGGTTACAAATCAGTGAAATCCCCCTGCTGATTGCTGACCATCGAGACATGCAAATTGGTGGTTTCCCAAAATGTCACATTTGACAGTGATGCACTCATTACGTTTATTCTCCATTCTGTTCACTGTCTGGTATCGCTTGTCTAGTCTCGTTTAATCCATGTGATCAGAAAGGCATTGACGGTCCCTCCACGGCAGTTGAAATCTCCTCAGTCGGGTCCTATTATTTCGATATAATATGCTCATGAACGATCTACTTCGCCATTATGAGTAGCGACTCATTTAATGGCATGAACCGAAATTCCGGATATGACTAGCGTCCCATCACTGGTGTTCCACTACTGACCTCAGTCACTCAGTCTTCGACCCGGGAGGAGGTTCCTACGATCAAAACTGGCAAAATCAGGTCACCATCCAATTTGGCCATCAGAAATCATCATCTATCGATCCCCAACGACAACAATTACCAAGGGTAATGACATCCTACCTAATTTCGTATCAAATGATTTGTTCTCTGAACTCAATCGCACTTGAACGAAGACGAAATTGACAATCGCTCATTAGAAATGATCCACGTGCAATAATTCACTGTTGACGTTCCATTGGTCTCGATAAAAAAAGGCAAATTGCGATTTGCACTAGGTAATTATGTCTTATGAACAGTACAAGCGGCATTTATGAGCGTCAACGATACACAGGAAGAAGATACTCGATACGTACGGAGAATTATACAAACGTTTATTCAAAATTCTGGCTTGATGTCTAGTTTCATCGGCTGTACTCAAGCTCTCAGCCACGGCTATCTTCACCACAGTATCACTTAATGAAACAAATAAGAAAGTGCCCCCTGTATAGGGTCCGAGGTCGGCTGTCAAGATCGGTGAGAAGTCGCATCTTGGCCACAGCGAAAGCGGTCGGGATTCGCCCCCACAACCCCCTTTATGTGTTCAAAAGAAATTTGTGCACGCACTCAGTCTACCCTGGCCCACTAACCACCCAACGTCAGGTCCAGGAAAGTCCGAAAGCTTACATGTTGAGAACGTGTTAGTCCATTCACACCTGGTCTCCGGATAATCCTGTACCACACTGGGTGTGAACAATGATCCCTGACACGATTTTTGTTGACTGTATCCCTTATGCACCTGGTCATATATATTGTTGTTGTACTGGCATGATTAAGAATCACTGAAAATGAGCCTGTTCGCCAATCTGTGCGGCTTGTGATGAAGTCACTTAAAATAGGGAACTGTGACCATTTAGATAGTCCGGATTCTATATACGCAGAAGGAGCCTTTTAATATAGTCACTTATATCCATTCCATTTCAGTGCAGGACGGTAACCACCCATTACTTGTTGGAGTTTGTACGAAGCTCCGTGAGGTAATTCACAGTACACCTAGCCTCAGGATCATGAGAATAATAAATTCCAATGGTCAGTTTTGTCATCATATTTCTGATTAGTTTTGGTTGATGAGATCAAACGCTACATTACAATGTTTTTCACACTAGTCTTATGGGGACTTCTAGTTCCAAAAACATACGATTTCACGACACAGAACTCTACAGATTGCAAGAAATATCCCAAATAAACCTCGATAAATAACCACATATATCTAATTTTTAAATGCTGTTGAATTTGGTCGTCGGAGTTCACCAGAGAATAACATTTTACCCTGAAGAACGAGATAAGCAGAGATGAACACACCAAAATAAACGCTCAGATCACTGGACTACAGAGTCTGTTCTTTTATCGTAGAACAGACAAATAACGTGGGGTTTCGTTATATGATCTCTTTCATATTTCTGCTACCTAATGTAAAACAGAAACTCATTTGCTATCTACCTGAAAAAGCTTGGAAGCTTTTTGAAAGAAGAATTTTAGTCTGTTTGATACAAGGCGATCTAGCGATTTGGGACGTTTTTCTACCACCAGAGGTGTGAATCCCGTCAACGTCGGTCACTTTGGCTGTAGATAACAATCCACTCTTGTCAGGCCCGTCACCACACGTGATCTTTTGGGACCCTTGGGGGGTGGTCTGTCAATCCATTCCTTAGAGTCAGGTTGCCGGGACTCCTTAAATGTAGGATGGGGTTTTGTTGCTACTCGGAACACCCTTTCAAATATACTCATGCGCATGATACCGTTTGTTATCTCTTTATAGATCCTCAAACAAAATACTATTCCACCACCGAACGCTAATCCTCTTTCAGATGAGCTTTTTGAACCCAGTAATTCTAAGGAACCCCTTGAACAAAAGGGTCAGTCGATATAAGCTGAATGGGAAACTAACTCCCCTGAGCTTATTCCAGCATAAATTGGTTACGGAGAAAGTTTCCTACTTAGAACCTTCAAAGGAAAGATACAACAATGAATAAAATGTTTCATAAGACAAATTGAAAACGTTTGCTCACGTCTGGATTAGTTTGACACTTTTGCTGTGTGTACTTCCGTACCTGATCTTACTGGATTACAGGTGTTGTCGAAATTCATTGACCAAACTATCTTCCCGCATTGAACCTCGTCCCCAAATCTGACACTGTATATGACAATACCAGGCTGAAATATCAAGTTCCACGGAAGTTGACATCCGGAGAGTGTTTTTTGAAGTTGCTGTCTTGGTCACAAAGACAGACTAGGTGGAAACTGATAGATAATAAATTAGTCGGATGTTAATTCCGGCCTGTTGTTGTTTAACCTACAAAGTAAAATTCCTCTGAGGGGGGGGGGAGGATTGTCTTCGATAAATAACTGCTAATCATTTCAAGAACGTTTCTTACGAGCTGTCTACCCACGTCTATCAAACACAAAGGAGGAAAAACTAACCGAACATATTTAGTAGTAACTATATTGTCTCGTCGTTCCATAGCTAAAGGTGGATGACGAACTCATCGGAGGAAATCTTTTGTCTGATTCGGAACAAGTGACCTAGACTTCAAAGCCACACAAGCACGGTATTTTATATTTTTATTTTGTTCTCGCTAACTTGGATGTCTACTGAAAATCGGAAATTACAAAACTACATTAACGACGAGAGCGACGACGTGGCGAGAGCCCATTACACACACTTGTTCCCTAGATAAATATGTTTCAGAATATTTTTTTTAAGCGACATGATTTTTGCATTAATTATGTAAAAGATGATGCCGAAACAAGAGATGCTGAACAATGCATCTGAATTGGAGAATGATGTTAATTACACTTGTTTAAAAAATAGCATCCAAAGAGATTAATAAGTACTTGAGAATGGCGAGTATTTGATAATTAATCTCCCTATGTCAGTGCGAGAAAGAATGAAGAAAAGTAGGTTGCCTAAACCTTCGGTCGTTCAAAAATCAGCATTTCACATACAACTAGAGTGGGTATTGTTTTAAGGGTTGAATAGTTCGAAACAACCAGTAAATTCTTTCGGTCGTCGATTTACTGTCGCTAGACCTGTAAAAAAACCTAGGGTCCTCACAAACAAGTCACCAGTAGAAAGAAAGTTTCGAAGATGCTCTTCCCAATGCCTTTTGCAGCAAAAAAACTTTCCACAGGGGTAGACATGGACGGTAAAAGCTCCCAATCAACCTTGTTAGTGGGGTGTTTTAAAAGATATCCTAGACAAGGTATACTTGTTCAAACTTAAACGATAACCGTTTTCTTTCTGACAGACGAGTTCGTCTAGGATAACTATCTTGCAGTAGAATAATGCGCCTGGTCACGTCTGACTTGAGGCAGTATATGATATAGCCGTGGGCTCATGTATCCCTTTAACAGGAGCTTTTACAGCAGCAAACTTACATAAATCATAATGACTTAGTGTTTACTATTTGGTCACCATAGCTCCGGTTTGAATGAAACCGGTAATTTATTCTTAGTGTTAACAGAATCTTTCCCATGTCAAATAAAATGTTTTCAAGATGTAAAGTTGTATGTTGAAGACAAATAGCATCGGAAAGTCATGACGTCGAAAGAATTTAGACAGCCTGTTCGTGTTTTTTTAAGCATTTTGACTGAAACCAGCTCCTCGTTTGCATTTGCTGTCAAAAATGAAATAAAATCATCTTATTTTAGTTTACATCTCTCGTCGAAACAACTTTGATAGAATACACTGTTGTGATTGATAGTTTTTCCATGCACACGAGGGGTCACTCGGTTACACCATACACAACTTGCTCTCCCATCTCCCTTCTTTCACACATTCTTCTATATTATCATATCGCATGGACCATTTTGGTCTACCGTGCCATTCATAGTGCCACTGATGGAAACTCTGGCTATGTTCTCACTCGTCCTTCTTGAACTATTATCCAAGTCTCACCAAACCCGCTACCACCGGCTGATGCCCTGCTTCGTCTTCGACCCACATTCAGACTACCCAAGTTCAACAATAAGGACCCTATGGCTTACAGGACAATGGGCGGATTAGACTCATACTCTTGGGTTCCAGTTCTATCATTTGATTGGCGCTCTATCAAATCCGCCTGTGAAGTTCCACTTACGCCTTTCTGGAGATGATGATGCTACGACTTCTTATGTTTCTGGAGCTGGCATTGTTCTCAGTGAAAGGACTAAAGAGGAGCTGCTAGGCAGTATCTCAGTCAACAGTCGTTTACAAGCAGCAGGACTGAGAGGTTCGTGCAAAGTGAGAATCCCCATTCCGACGAAAGTAACATGTTTTCCATTTCTATTACACCCCAGACGCAATCGAAGATAACTTACACTAAAATCTACACGACATCTTACCAGAAATAAGCGGGGGTTAAAAGTGTGATTATGACAGGAGATATGAATGCTGGGGTAGGTTAGCTGTCACCGGAAGATGTGCATTTAGGAGGCTTTTTGGACTAGCCTCCTGTCACGTGGAAAACTGGGATCACGTTTCAGCTCCGTGTTAGGATCACCATCTTTTCTTCCCTAGTACGAGCTTCAGGCACTCCAATCGACGGGGAGCCAAGTGACATCCACGGCTTTTGGATAAACAGTGGAGTCAGATCAACCAAATCAGAATAAATTACAGATAGAAGGACCGAATACAAAACTGTAGTTTGTATTGGAGCACTCTGCTTTAATCCAACCACGCTTTAGCTCGTATATTTTGTCCCGGTGCTTTGATCGGCACTTTAAACGGGCGACGAAGAGATGGTTAGATTATTGTATGCTTTCTGTTTCATCTTACCTATCAGTCTTCCAGAAAACACTAACTGAGAAGCTAGATGTAACCTTGCTTGATAACGTTAACCAGCACTGGGAGCTTATCAAGAAAGCTTTGAATTCTGATGGCCTAGTAAGTTGTAGCCTATTTTATCTCTATGCATCACCCTGGATTTCTGTCGAGTCTAAGCACCTTCTCGACACCGGCCTGTCGATCTCCGCTGGAAGTGAGCACAATAAAACACGACTCATAATGAGGTTTGTGCTTAGCTCGAGTGTTCGTGGTGATCGAGATATCTGGTGGTTGCAGCAAGCACAGAGATGGAACATGCTCCTGCATTGCGAAAAGCTCACAAGCTCTTCTGTTTCATTAGAGTTACCGATAGAAAGCCAATAGGTGTCAGTAAGACAACCTTTACAGCTGAGGGTTCGCTAACTCAAGATCGACAGCTGCGTCTTGAAAGCTGGACGAAGCATTTTCACATACAGTTTAGCTGGGCCTCAGTGTCAGCCTCTCTTATAACTTTTCTGGTACACGTCCAGGGGTCCTTTCTGATAGATCCACCCACCGAGGCTGAAATCCAAAAGGAAACCCAAGCCTTAGGAAGTCACAGACAGCTGGGTTTCTATGGCCTTCCCCCAGCCCCTTCTAAAATGATGAAGTGCTGCTAGTCAGGTAATTTCGTGTTTTGTTCTCAAAGGTCTGCAATTTGGAGCAGGATCCCTCCCTGAGGAGAGGAAGGAATCAATCGTTGTCACCACCTCTATAAAGGGCTTGCATAGTCATTGTGCTAACCATAGAGATGTGAGTCATATCCCAAAAGCTCTGCAGCAGTTTGCGTCTGTAATACTTCGCAGGTTTTACCTAACGTATGAAGAGCAGACTCGCAAAGTGCAGGCTGAGTTCCACGTCGATCGTTGTTGTTGGTCAAATCTTCACTTTCCGATAGCAGATAGAACACCGTCACACTTTTCAAAGACCAACAATCTTCGCGATCATAGATGCTGGCGCTGCTACCGACTCTCTTGGCAGGATAAATAGAGTACTTGACAAGTCTATGTCAATTCACAAAGAACTGTATCGTCACACCTCACGTTTAGTTGGGGTGTGTGGTTAAGTTTCGGTCCCTTTTTTCTTCTGCAGTGGAGTATGACATGGTTGCTCGACCTCCCCATTTCTGTTCAACTTTGCCGTAGAGGATGTTCTACGGAATGCCCTGTCCGATCTTCCAAACGGAGGAGTTGAACTTCTTTCAGGAAAAAGAGATTTCGACTTGGAATATTCCGAAGACATCATTTTGCTTGGCAACACCGCACAGACAGTTTAGTAAGCTCTGAACGGCTTGGTGATTGAGGTATCCAGACATTGTATGCTTGTTGCTCCTTTCCAAGTGCAAAGTACTTTCCCAAGGCTGACAAGCCTGTCCCTGAACTAACTCAGTGTGGTAAAAACTAGAAGTAGTCGATGACTTCATGTACCTCGGGAGCTTGATTACAGCTTCAGGTGGTGCTGGAGAAGAGATCTTATTTCGAAGTGAGAGCTGAAGCTGCCTTGGCAAGCATGCTATACCTTAGGCACAGCTCTCCATTAAGGGACAGGTTTAGGTCGTCGAGTCTCGCAACTTTTCACTATACAGCTGTGAGATTTAGCCATTTGCTCTGAGGCTACTCGGTATCTTACTGTGTTCGACACCCAGTGTCTCCGAATCATTGCGCGAGTCTGGGTAGTAACGAGGTAAGCCGTCGTGCGTTGCATCCAGATAAGCTCTGCCCTAATGAATTGATCGTGCTATACCACATCCGGTGGCTCGAATAAGATTTCCAAATGCCTGGTCATCGTCTAGCTTTCCGTACTATATTCGCAAGTGTTGGAAAAAGGTGAAAGAAGCGTAGCGGCGGCAAGGCCATGAACTGGTGTAGAAGTATGAAAAAATCTAGCACCAGCGTTAGTTTCCGTCGTTGCCTCCCGTCTCCTTGGTTGGGGCCTGTGGGACGAGGATTGTCCCAGATTAGAAAAGTTAGGAGAAATGGCTCAGAACAGAACTCAACATAGCGAAAGCTGTGCTTCCTTTCTATTAGAATTCTAACACATAAATACAAAAATGTCATTCAAAGAAATAAAGTAAAACAATGAAACCAAAAAAATCAGGGTGAAAAATGAAAATGGAGCACAGCATGTCCTATTTACTAAAGGTTTCTGCTATCGTGTCCTACCCCGTGTCCTTGTTTTGCAACTGTTGTTCCTACGTTGGTATCACGTTTAATTCTCAGCCGAGCAAACATATATATATATATATATATATATATATATATATATATATATATATATATATATATATATATATATATATATATATATGAGCCATCATGTTATTGCAACTTGGGATATTCTTTTGTTGAGCTCTCACGGCCGGTTTTGGATAATCCGAAACCGAGTGACGAACAATAATTCGCCATTCATCATGATGGTATAAAAAAAGGAATTCAGTAAACAATTTGCTTTTCGAATCAATGTGATGTTATTTTATATCACGTTTCTATCACCAACTGAATAATCTCCATTTCCAAGTCGGATGCCGTAGGGAATTGTTTGTTCACTCACGTTGTTAAATTTTCAGTTTCTCTATCATCACGAGGAGAAATTGGATATATCCGGCAGTATCTCGACCATCTGACTTTGGCGTTGATGCTGTTCATTGCAAAATTTAACGGAAATGTTTTCTCCGGTGCTTCTACTGCCAACTCCGTTCGGCTACTTTGCTGTCAGTCCATCAGGAGGCATAGCGTTCTCCAAAGAGTTTTATTTTCCATGGGTAAGAACAAATGTTGTCCATTCCACTTTGAACTTTTTAAAAATTTGTCATATCCCACGTATTACTCATTTAGGATTCTGAGGCTTCGGAGAAGCATATTAGGGTTACTTATGTTACCCGATTTGAACGGTCGACGGAATATCACGTAACTTGTGTCAACAATAAGTTGTTTAGAATTTGATATTTCCAACCTGAGTATGGAGCAGTGTAATGAACGTAACATAAAAGAGAAATTCATTGCAAAAGCAATTCAATAATGCTTTTGAACCACATTCCTATTTGCCGCGTGACCAGGCCGTTGACCGAAAGTAGCCGAGATTACGACACACTGCTTGACCGAACACTGCGCTTCACGATTTCTTGCCCCCCAAGTACTTACTGGAAGTGTGCATAAAAGTACGGCCAAAAAGAATACAAACTTAACCACACAGTAAGTCTGCGTATCTTTTATTTCGTACTGTTTCTAAAGGGAACAGATCGATAATTTATAATTCTCCAAGTGGAAATAATCTTTGTGTCACAGATCTGATTGAAATTCTCTAAAGAAACAATACTGTGAATGTTCTAAGTGAATTAAACACCAGTTCTTCTGAAAGAAAACACATACTTGGCTGAGGAAGTGGCAGCCCATCAATGTGCTTCATGCTCACTGAATGTCTTCTCTGTACGAATAGTTCCTGGTCCTTTTCTACATTTTCTGAAACACTCAAAAATCGTAACACGTCAAGTTTCGAGCACATGTTTAGAATTCGCTTGTTTCGAGAACCAATAAATATTGGGAACCACGTGATTATGCACAAGATTTCCCATGTAGTTATCACTTTTCACGTACCAAACTCACCGGTTAACTGCGTCCCATTGTAAAGGTTAGCTGGAAAACTAGTATACAGTTACAGGAACACGTGATGCACTTTTGTTCCACACAAACAAAATGCTAACGAACCAAACAACCAATCAAGTATTGGTCAACCGCGAATAAGGTCACGTGATATGATGACAATAACCGCCACTCTCAAGGCCGGCATGGAAGCAGGGGGTTATTCTCCAAGTATTTTTAAGATAGTATCTTTTTTGTACGCAGTAAACAAATTAATAATTTACATTTGACTCGGATATAGTTCAGAATTAGTTAGAAGTAGATATTCTAACTGGAACCAAGAGTAGCACGGAGATCTTGCATTGGATTTTTGAAAACAAGCAAGCAAACCACTGTCTGCCATTTTGGATCGGATTAATTCAAACGAATGACGTTTTCGTTTGTTGTTGAATAACTTTCTGGCAAATATGATACGGTTTGGTAAACTACGTACAGTAGTCACCTGCGCAGTAAACCTCCCAGAACCAAACAAGAAACACTTTCATCGAGTTTCTACCCCCAAAAGAGAAATATTTCCGGTCTAATACAATTCATGTTTGGTTTTCTGGTTCGTTAACATACCTGACCTATTGGGACCTTACGTGGTTCACCCCAGTAGTGCAGTGGGCCTTTGAGACGATGGAGTGTCTCTTCTACTGCACTAGTGCACAGTCAAGTAATAAAATAAGCCGGAACCACTGGGCCGCTGGGTTCTGGTGAGTTCTAATCAAGTTGACCAAGTCTCATCCGGGTCAGACAGCAATGAGGTTAAAGACTATTTTCCTTGAGCTGGAAGGGTCTCAGTCTCATGCTAAGAAGTCCATTTTGTGAGCTTGTCAATGTGACTCAGAGACTGTGGTGAATAGTAGCCCTGATGCCAGTGAGCCGTTGTTCTTTCAAGTCTTGATGAGCTTCGAGATGATGCAACTCAACATCACACTTTTTGGTCACAAATCACACTCATTTGTTCCCAGGTTTACCAAGCCTAAACAAGTCCCTCTGGTTATTTTTACTTTGTAGAATAGTTGAAAGACACACATTTTGCCTAACAAACTCCATGTTAAGTGTCGTACTACTTAAGTGAATACTTTCTTTTTGACCATTTCCTTCCTTGAATGCAAAACCCCTCAGCTGGAAACAATTTGAGCTATCTCGGTTAGTGTTTCCCGCTGAAAGGGGACTACCGTACCCCTTCTACGCCTCAAGTCTGAACAATAAAAATTAAATTCCCCATTAAATATCCCAACTCGCGGTGATTCCCAGAATAGTCCATGCGAAAACAGCAGCTGATCAAAATCCAGTCAACAGACTAAAGCCTGTTTTCTATCTGTTGGCGGACTTTTGTCTGAAGCCCGGATATTCTTGCCTCTAGGTCATGGGTTAGTTATGGATAAAAATGTTTGATACACTTACCTAGCACCAAGTCCTCGTGTGGCTGCAGTAAGAAACCGAACTACAGTGAGAGTAAGGTCATCACAAAACCAAAGAGACCTTGAAATACTGCTCCATTCTGTTTGACATTTACCCTTAAATACGGACCCCAGATGTTTTCTGATCCGATGCAAGTGGACAGTGCCGCTCTTACTCCAAAAGATTTCTCAATTGTTTGTTTGGAATCAAGTCACTGAAAAGATGGAATAAACTATAAACAAAAACGATATGCCAGCCGAAGAAGCCGTGTAACCTTGGGTACAAAGGCACATATGGATAATTCATGCTGACAGTCGTTGCCATCATTCGTGGCTAACATTCTGACAAAGGTTTCGATTCGTTCTGTAGGGAAAATGTGTATTAGTATGATTAAGCCGACGGTTTGGTTGTCACAGTTTGGTTCTTTGTTCATCACTGGTGCTTGATGTGAAACACACGGTTTCACTTGGCCCTGGTAGATGAGTTGGAATTTTGACGTAATAAGTCGGCTCGGTGAAGTGGGGGATATACGCATGTATTGTTGAAATTGATGCATATGGATGTCCGACAAGTACATTTTGTGCTCGTACAATACAGTACTAAGGCAGAACTCCATGATTTTATATTGACGCTAAATAACGCGTAAAGGCTAGGTTAGTGGAATATAACTGTGAAGGTTTATGGAAATCGGACAAGGAAATTTAGTTCGTCACATCGAGAAACTCCGTCAAACTGGTTAATTCCATATCCCATGCTTTCATAATAATCCTACCTTGTGTTCACCAAAAACGTTGCTTGCCCTTCGTGTTCTTTCATCGCCCACTCCCATGCCGACCGCTTCCTCTTTGCTTTCTTAACCAAGTGACAATTTGCTTGTTCAGTCCTATTTCGTCAGGCAAATTTTACTCTTGTTTCCATGGGAAATATATCGAGTGACCCCAAATGTTACCGATCTAATTGTTGTTCTTATATGTTCGATTTTATCGCTTACGTAGCTTTTCCCCTGTTTTGGAATGATCCACGCCTTTATTGCCTGGGTAACAAGTCGAGACACAAACGGTTGGACGTAATTATCTTGTTCACCCAATCCGCCTCATCCGTGCAAATAACTGAACTTGGTCATCTCTCTGTGATCTTGCACTTTCGCATAAACATGTTATTCCAATTGTTCTTCACCCACGCTTGTATGAGTGTGTTCCCTTGGACCATTAATTCTCTCTGGTCCTTCGATGGGGAGAATACCCGCGATAAATAGGGACCTGCTTTGCAAACCATTAGACTCGATTATGCATTGCCATCTCGGGTGCTTACTGTCCATTGTTTCCTGGGCTTCTTGAAGTCCTTTGATTGCATTGGTTCTGTGGTCAGTTTGCATACAATTTGAGGTACGTTGTTGTAAACCTTGTAAAGCGAGCCCATGTTCTCTGTCTTGGGAGTTGAGGTTCGTTTAGCCGCGAGTCACCCAATTACGGGGCAATAATCCTGCACAATTACCCCTTCGGTCTGCTTGTATGTAGCGAATGCTAGTGCTCAAAATAAAGACGAAACCGTATCTTCGCCAATACTAGTGGGCCGCAACTATGACGAAATGTGAGCCTCCGAGGGAAAATGGAACAAGATTTGTTGGCACTGAATTAACCCAAACGTTATTAGGATCACGATGTTCACACACGGTGTCATGCATTGGGTCTGCCTCCTTTTGTCATGATTTTCCACAGTCTCATCGGCATAGAGTCCATCATGTTGGTGACTAAATATTTTTCTATCCAGTGCACCCTCGTGTGTTCCTCCTTTGACTCCAATGACCATTACGTAGGCAGATCTTTGAATATTCTCATCAGAACGCAGAGAGTTTTATGAAACCTGTGCATTTCGGGGGTAATTGTATGGACTGGATCTTGAAGTTGAGCATGCTTTCACATATCTTACGGTGAATAATGGACAAACAAATCAGTTTGGATTTATTTTCTTATGAACATGAGACGTTATCCCCTTTTCAAGTGACTTCTTTTCATTGAACTAGTTAACTTTCCAATCATAACGGTGGAGGTTGCTCCGACAAACAAGGCTTCTCTAGCTTAAGTCCACCAACAAATCTGAACATAAGTTTTCCGACCAAAATCAATACTGTTCGTTGGTGTGATATATCGGCATCCGATGAGATAAACTTTCGGGAGAATTCCTGCGGCAGAAGACATTTAGTGACCATTTTGCGGCTTACCATATTCCTGAAGTTCATATGAGAAACAGACCTATCGTCAAAATGACGGGCTTCGTGAGTTGAATCCTCCGAGGCAACTAATACGGGCTTGCAGGGACGTTTTCGTATCACACGATGCTAGCCGCATTGAAAATTGCCGCTCCCTCACATCCAGCGGGGAGTGAGAATGTCTCGGAATAATCTCGCGCTAGATTTAGGACAGTGGGTAACGGCACTGGTTTTTGGAGTTAAATATACATAAATCTCCCATACATCTGATTTTTTCGGTATCTTTCCTTTGAATGATGTGTTTGTTGTAGTTTTCTGTACGACAAAAGGTGCTCCTATTCACGTTAAAGCACTGGGTGAGATGCAGCACGTGAGATTCAAAATTAAAGGCCTCTGCAATGTCACTCTGATTTCAGTAAAGGAGATGCAGTGCAAATTCAGTTTTAGTGGATTTTCCCATGGCTATCGAGATAACAATATAGGTGAATAATGAGGCTCGATCAAACGTCTTTCATGCCAAAACTCACACTGATGCGAACTCGAAGCCCCATTATCCGGGAGGCTTGACAATTATCGGTAAAAGGCAAGTTTAAAGCACACAACACGAAACTTCCAAACAATGAAAGAATTTCTCTTGACCTTCTCATGCAGCCACAACCACGAAAACCATACTGGCCGAAGAAACGGCTTCTGCTAAATTATTCAAGTATTAGCTCTATCACAATATATAGTCTATGATAATTTATGTGATCCTGTGGATTAATTAAACCATACTTCCAAATTTAGGTAAATTTCAGGTTACTGTACTCAGACTCTTTTACTCAAGCAACCATGATCATGCATCACATGGATTGAAGTGATATATTTGCAATATAGCTGATTCTCTTGTGGTAACAAAAGGTGATGGACTCGGAGTCAAGCTTGCCAATCAGAAAGGAGCCATATATAGAGATGATACAGAAAATGAACTCTACAGACTTACAAGAGGACAGGTGAAGATTCAGGAAACGAACAAAATGGTCTGGTTTGGAAACTCTATATTAAGTTGTTCATTGCGACAGACAAACTAACATAATGAGAATTGTGTACTTATGAATCAGTGTTCCTTCCTCAGATAAATGATCACGAAAAAGGGTGAAAAATGCACAGCTAGCCAGCGGAGTTGTTGTTTCAGTACTGTTTTATTGGCTGCATGTTTATCAACGTCTGTCTAAGTGCAACCGAGTCTACCCATATCTACTATTCCAACACTGATGGTTTCCGAATCTGCTTTAATCCAATGATTGTTGACCTACTTCTAAAATACGAATCGTGGATTTTTGTTTGCCCAAAATAACGTCTAATACTTCATAACAATGCTTCGTCATCTTAGTCGGCTGCAAATTCTTTTAAATCACTTGGTGATTAACGGGTCTTGCAATGTGAATTTTAATTCACCATTCCAATCCACAGCTAACAGGTGGAGCACTAATGAGCAGCCGGTCTGTTCACGTCTTCTCCGTTCAAAGAGGATACATTGCGCAAAATGAAATCCAAAGAGTCGAAAACAAAAGGAAATTAAAACACAGGTGTTATTTGTCATCTGCGGTAAGTTGTTGTTAGATAGCGTCACTCATTTCATTATCGAGGGTTCAGTCACCGTTGAAAGAAATCTGACTTCTTTTGCGTTGTAAATCATCTAGAGTGTCAGTTGTAGCTGGAGTAGGGACTCAACAGTAACCCAACGCTTTTCTGATAAATCAGAAAGGTTTTTTCACTGACACACACACACACACGCACACACACACACGCACACACACACAAAGACACACAGACACACGGCGTATAATTCGACACCGTCTTAGTTCTCCCATGATCGGCAGCAACGTAAATCTGCTCTGTTTTCTGCTCCTGAAGCTGCGGGGTTTAGTCTTCGACAACAGTCGAAATGATGACAATATTGCTGAAACACAGGCCTCTCTGAAATGAACTGCATGTATGGCAAATCTCGGTTGTTTGAACAAGGCATACCAAAGTGCTGGATTCAACGATATGGGACATCGCTTTCAGGACAGCACCCATTAAGTACTGTTACGACTTCGAATGAGAATGTCGTCTCACGTTCAGGTCAGCAGCCCATTGGCTCTGCTACGTCCTCGAATGAGAATACTGTCCCACTTTCAAGTCAGCAGTGCATGCCTGTAAACCCGTCCGTGAATGAGGCTCCCGTCTCACTTTCCGGTCGAAAGATCGTTTTCCCAGCAAGTTCTCGCGACAAGGTCAAACACGATCTTAATCATTGCACTTCGCAGTAATAACTTTTGTGTTTATCTTTCTGACACCATTTAACATAAATCATCAGTTCTTACTGTATGCTAGTCACGTTCATTGCGGTTGCTAGACCAGTTTTCCGTCTCTTCTCTTTTCATGGAACCTCGCCATATGATACCCTTCGCTGGTCCCACGAAATCCGGAGAATGTCAGCACCAGCGCTTGCCATCTGGTTCAGCCCTATCTTTGTCGTTCTTTGCCTCTGACCAACCTACCGATTTGGCTCCCGGATATCGTGCTGGTCAAGGGTTACCCGAAGCTGGACATTCGTGGTGTGGCATACCTCGATGACGATTCACGCAATCGAGGTCATTGGCAACGAGTCGGGTTTACGCTTGACCATCATTCTGCGATTCCTGCATACCACGGATTCTGCCCGCCAGCATCCTACAGCACAGCTACATTCCCGTATTTTCCACTGATTCACGCATACGAATATCCTTTGTAAGCTTTCACCTCCCTGACAACTTTCGAAAGCTTTCCCCGCTTTCTAGAAGGGGCTGCTCTAGTGACCTCGATCGAGCTGAGGAAATGATCGTTTTCTTGAAACTATTTTTGGACTTATTTTCTCTAGAATCTTTTCTGAAGTTCGATATCGGCTTCACCGTTCTTTTTGGTTGCGTACATTTAAACTGACTGACTTTTCCGAGGTTTCTGTCGACCTGGTTTTGAATCACGGTCGCTTTCGGTTCTTCACCGATTGTACGCGCTTGCGGTTCGCTTTCTGCTCGGCCTTTGCGTTCGTTTTCCTTCGGTGTATTTTTCGTATCGGTACTGATTCGGTGCTACGATACAAAGAATACCTCTTCGCGTCCGCCAACCGACTTGGATCTTCTCCGTTCGTCCGGTCAAGGGGATTACGTTAGTATATCGCTGTGAGATCAAATAGAAGACACGTTCATTAGCCACTCTCGGAAGTCTTCTAAAACGGCATCTGTCAAATCACTGTTGGGATTTCAAAACCATAAACAAATGCATTACTTTACACAGCGAATTCTCTTCCTAAAATTCATTTCAGTCTTTTGTGTCTAGCATGATTTAACTTGTTCGTTCTATGCCTTAAATATATTCGTGATTTCTACGTACACTGGTGACAGAGTACTACTGTGTGCGTAATGGTTAGGCACAGTCCGATAGACGAGCGTTTGCCAAATTTACAAATCACTTAGTAGGCACAAAAATCTCACCGTGACCGGAAATGTTTTTGCTCTCGCCTCATGTGATAATCCTCAACGGTAAATCTCAAGGTCATGGTCACAGATTCGCTCTGATAGTGCAATAGACCCCTGTTGTCACGGAAATCAATTGCTGTTCTGAGTGATTTTCAGATTTCAGAGTGACCATTTGTGTTTGTTTTATGATGTGACCCAATGCATTAGTGGCGATCTGTTCGCCTCACCATAGCAGAGTAGTATTGTTTTTGTGTACTGTAATGAATGGTATGTGTAAACATGTTTTTCTTGTTTGTCAAAACAAAGAACTAGGCTAGGAATTTGTTTTTTTCATTCTAGAAGTTGGCAGTCCCTATTGGGTCACTGACATTTGTCCTCATGTGTCAATCAGTTCTTTCCCTCACAAATACAGTCTGATCAAATGCAACCAGTGGTCTTCGTGACGGGTCTGAAAGACCGAACAAAACAGAACAAGTAACACCAGGTGACCGTCCTGTTGCAAAACTCACGGTGTTAGTGCATTCGTTTCTTGCACACTCATGCTTGCAATCTTCACAATTTGTTTTCTTGCACGTTCGGTAAACAGAACAAAGTTCCGTCAGGTGAAGCTGCTCTGATTCCACCATAAACACTGACCCACGGATGTTGAAAAAGTTTGAACAACAAAAGTAAGATACTGTAGAATGGAGACTTCCCGTTAGATTTTTGCTTCTTGATGACCCCATCAAAGATAACGCATCAAAGAGCACCATACACGCTAGCTTTGACGTGGGATGAATAGTGCGGTTTCCATCTCAATTACTGTCCATTCATCGGAGCTTTCGAATGGAGATGGAAACGTGTTCCGTGCTGTGCACAGAGTGCCGCGCAATGAATCTACAGGATGCACCAAGATAAAGGAAAAGGTTGGCGAGCAAAGGGGAATGAAGATTTTAAATCCCACCCTGAACAGAAAAACACAGAAGCAGGCTCTGTTTGCTTGTGACACACACAGGCTAGACAATGAAACCCACTGTTCAGACAAGTTTACGTCGCCAAGGGCAAATTGACCAAGGCCTGGTTGATTACCTTGCATGATGGTCTCAGTTTTCGCTAGATCAGACAAACTGTGACCACTAAGTCCATTTATGGTCTCATGAATAAAGTGGTCTCGGTACAAACCGGGTGCTTCCGGACAACGGAAGATGGGCTGTACGTATCCAAGTGAAAAGAATGCAACCTATTTTCATCTGCTCAAGGATTTCTGTAACTCGGACTGGCCATTTCATTTTCAAGCAATCTTTGCTCAGGACCTAATGTTACATGACAGAGAGGAACTGGTCTTGTTAAACGCGACGAGTCGTAGTTTGTCGACTACTGGTGATGAATTCAAAAGCGTAAACCCTGAGAACAAGAAACCCGAACCATCCACCGTAAGGAAACTGGAGATCAGTTGTGAGAAGAAGATTTTTTTCAGTTGGAGTTGTTTTCCATCTTTACGATGCAGTTAATTACGTAAATTAGCGCGGAACAATCCGCGGACTGTAGGGGATGCTCATCGCCATGTCAACCTCAAGGTAATCGTATGGCTCTGCAAGTACGATAAGGCTCTTATAAGACCGTACATCTTCTCCGGGACTATAAACGGCTCAACATATTTGCAAATGTTACCTCAATTTCTATCCCAAGGCTTGTCATCATTGAACAATGAAAGACAGGATGTAGCTCCGGATCACTTTCCAAAGCCTGTTCCGTTGAGCTGGACAAACAGTTTCCTGGTTGGTGGATTGGAAGCGGTGAACCTGTCACGTGGCCAACAAGATCCCTTGATCATACTCCTTGAGACTCCTTCTTGTGGAGCTGACTGAAAATTAAGGCCTACAAACAGCATCAGCGAACATTAGCGAGGCTTGAGGAATGCCTTCAAAAAGCAGCCGGATGCCGAAAACTAGAGATGGCTGAAGCCGTTAGTATACGGTTCCTTAAACTTGATCTATGATCGCAAAGAAAGCTAGTGCAAGCCCCTGGGTTTTCTAAGTCAGTGAATGATGACATCACCGTATCCGCACTGTTGATTCCGATCCCCATCTAGTCACTAGATGGGACTTATCAAGTCCCCTTCATCTACACTTAATCGACCATTTGATCACCAGACTAATCGACTGTATGACAAACCGAATGATGGATCTACTGACTGTCAGCTTATCCTCCGGTTTTCTCGCGACAAGTATATGCGATTCTAGCGGTTCGAACATGAATCGACGAAAACATACGTTTGCATGCAATACGTGTTCTGAAGATAAAAAAGACTTTAAAAACCGTTTAGTTAGATATTCCCTCGTTAACTAATCCATTGCCTACATTAATCACTGTTGACTGCAAGCAACAAGCAGAAATCCTTTTTTGATGCCAGAGTCATTCCTATCCATTGAGGCGGAACAATAACTTGTGACCTAGTGAAACGTAGTTTACGAAATGTCAACAAATTCACCCTGATTTTCTGTGTTTTTTCTGCGATTACTTTTAATCCATACTATTTAGAGCAACCACATTTGTCACACTGATTTGCCAGCCCACTGCTATACCAAATAAGAACACGGATTTTAAGCACAAAACTGATAATTCGACTTATCCCGGGATAAATGCTATGGAACCCACCCCTGGACCCACGGCAAAAACAACTAACAGGTTGCGAAACGTAGCAAGTTTTATCTCTGATGACCAAAATACGATATCCGGGCCAGCTTTCAATTATATCCTGAATAGTTTTTGGTTCTATGTTTTCCTGCTCATCGAGGTTGGTGGTAGTCAACTCGTAGAAATTGCCGAAGACTGTTCAAGCCACGTAAACGCGCCTCGTTACCAGGCACAGGATATTTTAATTGATTTCAAGTCTGGACTGTGACTAGACCGGTCTTTGGTCGTGACGTCCCGGTGCAGTGGCCACTTTCTGGAAAGGTTCGTTGTATGTATGAAGGAGTTATCATGTTTATATACTATGGTCCTCAGTCAGTTTTCCAGAATAATCAGGAGTGAATATCCAATAATTGTTCTGATATATGAATCAGCGGTATGCCTCCTTTCCAAGATAACTTCCTTAGAGTTTCCGTCCTCAGTAACGAAACCCAAATAACTACACAACCACCATCGAAGACTCAATGACCAAGGTTCAGCTTACTTTTTCTGGAGTCGTACTAGTTGCACGTGATTTCATCTGGACCGCCGGAATTGAAATTTTCTTATTGGGTAATGGCACATTATCCTATCCAGTGCTCCAAGAGATAGAGAACACAAATTTGGCCTTTCCGTGCCGCATATATGGTACAAATTGAGCGGGGGGGGGGGGGGTTGCTGTTCACTCGGAACTGTTACCTTCAGTTCTGAGGGCTTCTACAGTTTTCAAGTACCCATACGTTGGTTCGAAGCACCTCGAGGGAGTATTCTCATGGCGAGCCCGGGAATCCCTCTTCGTATTCCACGATTTTCCTTAAAGGAATGATGACTGAGATCTTTCCAAATTTACGAGTAACTATCATAGATCTGGAGATGTTCTTGGAAATCTGGTGCATGCTCATCCTCAAATCATTTCATCCGATTTGTTCTCCGTGTTCCAGCTCAAAGAGTGTTGGACCTCCAGCCGACCTTCTCTTTTCACAAGTGGGAAGTCACTGCTTCTGATAAGAGTTGACTTTGTTCGTGAATCACGTGAATGGGATAACTGGGCTTGTGAATCGGTTCGGTGTTTTCGCCATTGGCTCGGAGGTAGGTTCAATATCATTTTGCATCCTCTCCGATAGTTTTATAATATAAATGGATTTATCTGTTTGATGCTTGGAATCCCTGTGCGTATTTCATGAAATGTTGGGTTACCACACTAGCGTGGCAACTTTGGTCCATCTAAGTGATTTGAATCAAAAGTAATCGCACGAAAACTGGGTGAGTTTAATAACGTTCTGTACACTATGTGAACAAATCTAACCAAACTTATTAAAAATTTCTGTGTTTTAGATTTTTTAGATTTTTGATTATTTTCGCATCAAAATTTCCCGTGGATTCATAGGGGAAATTGGAAAACAAAATCTGATTGGCTTACGAAAAGTTAACTCGTTGACCACACAGCGTAAGCATACTTCCTACCGCCTATTCGGAGGTGGCCAGTTTTACAAAACTGCAATCTACGGGAAGAATGGTAAAGAGACACAAGAAGAAGTTGATTCAGATATTTCACCGTAATCGTCAATTATGAGCTTAAATGGTTTCAAAAATGCTTTTCAGGTAATGGGTAGATTTTTCCAATGACTGACTGACTGATAGGTAATGAATGGATCTTTTGACTGATTGTCTGTTTGTCTCTCTACTTGTTTCATTGCCTGGCCCAGTTTTGTATAATCTTTCCGGTAACTGATTGACTGACTGACTGGCCGGCTGATTGACTGATCAACTGATTAGTTTGATGATGGATTAACAAAGTGAATAAACGAATAACTAGTTGACTGAAACACTTGTTCATTCATTTATTTATTTGTTGGTCAATCGATTGCGTAGACAACAGTCGTGGATGATTAAATGTTTCAGAGTGTCTTCGTGCTTGACTCGATAGATCAATCCAGAAATTGGCTAGGTCGACGTTAGGTTTAAAATCAGGCTGGCTTATTACCATGAGTTCATCATGTTATGTCATCTCACTGGAAAACTTCACCAAGACCTGTTTGAGTACACTGTAAATGCATTGATTTTATTTTTGTCAACGCCTTTGCAAACTTGACTGAATTTGATAGTCATTGTAGTGTGAAATTACACCTGTTTGCAAATCACCCTGTGGCAAATGAAATTGGCCTTATACATCATAGACTGAAGGTTGCCTGCAATAGTTTCTGGTTAAAGGTGGTTACTGGGCTTTATTGCAGAGGATCTCTTTTTTTATTTTTAATCCTTTTATTTACTTTTTGTGTTACATGACAATGGTACTATGTTTCGTGAATAAGTTCGCGGCCAATTAGGGTCTGCCAACTGAGGTCAATGACCGGCGCAGGGATCAGGAATTGAACCGAGGATGGAAGAGTTGAAAGCCCCCAGCAAAGACTATCTGACCATCCGAAGTCAGCACCTGACTTTAGCAGAAAGAGCATCACATTGAACAATGAACTGGAATCTGCTCACAACTCAACAGCTTGTTTGAAATGAATTAGTCATCCTTTCCGTCATTTGTTGCTGATATTATGGATCAGATTCAGAGGAACTTTAGCAACTCCAGAAAATCATTTCGCTGATCAGAACAGGGAAGGAGCGACCAACATCTAAGATTCCTTCAAGCAGTCGAGAAGTGAGTTGTTTTAGAGAAATTTCCGTCGCAGAATAGAAACACAGGGGATATGCTTTATTCAAAAATACTAATGGTGGAAATTATCGACGGTACATAAAGCGAGATTTATATAGAGAATGGAAAAGTTGCCCTCACTTTTCATGTTTTTTGTACTCAGGAGACCATTTTGAAAGCTACAGTCGAACCGGAAACCTCGTACTTTCTGAGCAGTTGCTCTACGAAGTCGACTTACGGTCAGTCGGGAGCGAATAACGCTAGTGTACGTGTGGAGTTGAGTAACCACTGTTTTGAGGATACACAGATGTTTTGGCTCTAATCAATAGAATAGCCCTGTCAGTCACTTACTGAATTAGCTTAACTCGTATAGCAATTTCCCTGTAGAAGGAATGCTCCCCTTTTAAATCTGGCTCGCGTCGTAGCCTTTTCAGCTTGAAGCATAGAAAATGAAAGTTCCATCTTCTACAAAAACGAATTTTTAACGTTATATTAAAAAAATGACCCTCAATGGAAATGAAAAGGACTGATGTTGGATTGTCCACCTGAGCGATAACACATCATATGCCACTTTTTCAACAGTATTTATTCGAAACTCCAGGTCGGCCAAAGCCGTTGGATCATATTTTGTCTTTGGATTGGCAATGTTCTTCCTTGTTGTTATACGATGTCCATCTGCAATAAACCCATTGGCAGTATATCATAAAGTGTCTTTTTGAACACGGTGGGACCCAAACAAATCCTGCTTTGGACAAGGAACGGGAAGATACTTTTACGAATGCACTTCATCCGTAATCTTCCAATTGCAAAACGTTTGTCATTAGTTGTGGTGAAGTCATCAACTGATGGTAGCAAACCAAACAAAGCGCTTAGAGGTCAGGAGTTAGCGGAGGCCTTCAAACAGCGTGGAGGTTTGCAACTGTTGTTAACGTTTAGTGCTTTTTTGTTGCCCATTTGCTGTCATGAGACCGTGAAAACAAGTCTAACGAATGTGACTATATCCTCACCAGCCCCCAATGGCACCGAGCCTGGCTTTCAAATAGCACGTGCATTCAGGTCACCATCTGAGGTGATATCAGTCATTAGAGGGCCTAGAAGGGTGATGGTGAAACGCGTTGTGACCTTGAAACACCAATCTGAGCGCGATCAGGAGCGTTGACGAAAATCACTACCTCTAGGCACAGGCTTTGGGGATATGATTTTGCCTCGGAGTCACGTTTTAAGATTGACTAGTCAGGTTTTTGGTTAGAAAAAAATTCACATGAGTGGTGTTAACAATCTATGATATTTATCACGAATAACTTTGGGTTTCTTTTAGGAAAGAGATAGGGGAAAAAAGAGGAGGAAATGCAGAACGACTTATCTCTTTTTATTTTTGTTTTTTCGCGGGATGGGTCACCATGACGCAAAATGGCAAGTTTCATTTTGTCTACTGACGATACCTACCTATAGGCACTCCATGATAGACTGATTCAGTGGGGATTGTCTAACGGAATAGTTCCAAAAATACACAAAGGGAACAATACAAATACGCAAATGATCTATTTTCCACTGATTCCAACAGAAAATAGGATAGACATATGCTAAAAATCCCTTGACACAAGTCCCAACCCGAAACACAATCGAACCTCACTAGTAACATCTTATTTGAGTCCAGCTATAAGTTGGGATCATGCGTGTACACACTCCTAAAATTCGAGAACACTGAAAGGGAGTTCGTACGTATCTGTTTCTTGTTCTGGGTGTTGCTCCCATCTGATCACGCACGATAAGCGGTAATCGATCTTTCTCTATTGCTGTGTGTGTGTGTGTGTGTGTGTGTGTGTGTGTGTGAACGGTGCTATAGGGTAAGGGAAGAAAAAAAACTTCCTGTTGTGGTCTATTCACTTCCAACAGGAACAGTGATTTCCTTGATTGATAAGCACCTGAATCAGCTCGACGGACGTTGTCAATTACCATCTTTTTAGCGGAATAGTTAACATGTTTAAATTGAAAAAACAGTAATTATTTTTTTTCTAAACTGCTGAAAGATAGCATCCTGCAGTCTTATGTTGCCTATTCGTGACGCTTTACAGTGCCCAATGTGTGTTTGTCTGAACTTTTCACTCAACGAAATAAACCCCATGAGCGGTTATAGTATTATTTGTAACCCATAATTAAATACACTAAGCCCTGTTAGTTTGGACATTTGATCACCTAGGTTTAATAGATTGGGTACACCTATAAACCGCTAACGGAAATGTGTATAATATATGTGCAATAAAAAAATGATCAATACTTCAAAAGTGAGAGGCTCCAAGGGGTCACAGACAGAGGAATTCTAGGTTGCTAAGGTAAACTACTGGCACGTATTCTTATTAGATATGATATGAGAAAATAGTGTACGTGATTATTTGATTGGTTCATCTGTTAAATAGCTGATCGATTATTTGACTGACGAGTCGGTATACAAAACACAAAAAGTGTATCGCTTTAAGATTACACGCTTCTGCACTTCATCGATTCTTTTAGCTGGAGATAGTCCATAAAATGACAAATGATCAACAAATAATTTAAGGTGCCATGGTGATCTACCTAGATAGATAATTGAGCATTTCTCTCAAAAAGTCGTAGTTTGAAACGTGACGGATAAATGCACACGGGAATGTGAACCATGAGTATTGATAACTGTTGCCCATATTCAAAATAAATTCAGGTCTGTTTTGAAATTCAAACATAACAGAATCAGGCAATTGAGAGAGAAGTTCAAATTTTGTAATAAATGGAAAATCCATCCACAGTTTTCTATCCTAAATTGCATGAGACCCAGTTTGATTCCAGCTCGCAGCATGAACTTCCAGATTCGAAAATGCTAGTTTATTTTTCGTTCCCTTTAAAAATCAGTATTTCACCAATCATAAACATACTGCCTTTGCTTGTTTTAAAAATCATCGCGAACTGGACCGCATTAACTACTTTCCGCTTTGTAAAAAGTCCATAGTTGAGCCCCTGTTCACCCCCTTAACCAAATGTACATTTCATGCGGAATGGTAGATGAAATCTTTTGGCTGCTGTTGTTAGGATGGAACAAGCGGAAAACCAGTAGTATGTTTGCCACTGTACTATCTCTTCTTTAAATACGCAAAATGAGGAACTGTATCTTCATAATTGTTCTCGTGATCATTCTAGTTACCAATCCCCGTGTCTGAGTGGGGAAAGACCGAATAAATCACTACATGCCTTACCTGCAGTCGCAAGGTCGACATGCTTTCCGTAACCTGATGCTGAGTGTATATATAATCACATGATACCGTTCAACCACGTGACCGTGCTGGTTTACTGTCAGATGTGACCAAGAGTAGCTAGATTTAAGTGCTAACCAGTGACATAAGGCAGCTTGGGACATGGCGATCAAGTTCACACCTGACCGCCTAACGAGTCCAGTTCTGGTGAATTCTCTGGATTTGAACTCCTTGTGATCTGAACATGTGACCCGAACAGTAGAAGACCAAGGTCAAGGCTACACATCATGTCGAACATCATGCATTTGTTGTGATAAATTACTTTTGTATTCTTTTGCTTTCGCTTTTTTTACAACGCTAAGACGAAATCAGGCTTGAAATATCGGCTGACATTGAATACCTCAAGGGGCAATTTCTGTCAACTATTGACTTTTTACGTAAACTATTTTATTACGGTCATTGTTACCCGAAAGCACTCACTAGAAAATCGGATTTTGAAAACCTCTTGAACTGCATTATGTTTCCGTGGTTGAACGTACTGATTGAAATAATATAAAATTAAGCATGAATATTGTCTTAACCACAGTTCATTGAATCAAACGGAAGCAAAATAGTCGAAATGTGAAGAAGTAAAGCCAGAGGGAGCAAAACCACGCTTTCCGAACTCAAGTTCACCTTACTGCTCAATTAGGCATTCCAGATGCTAACCTATGCTCAGAGTATTGCAAACTCTTTGAGTCGCCGGTCCTGAGATACAATAACTGAGCACAGTGAGTGTTACAACACCCTCATCGTAGGCTATCTGAGTCGCCTTAGCTTACCGTGAAAACGACCTCAGTTTCGTCGCTCAAGTCAAGAACACGGGTGTGACAATTCCAGATTAGTAAATATGTGTGCCTCCTCTTTTATTCTTTTATTCTGCTCCTTTTTGCAATTTATTCGCAGTACAATATTTCACGTAAGGGGTTGCGGTCAATTTAGGGCTGTTAGTTGGGGGAAAGGCTGCCCGAAGCGAGGCGAGGAATCGAACCCTGGAAGAAAGGATCACACGTTCAACATGCTGACCGTTTGATCACCACCGGCCACGACCAAGTTTGTGTCTGCGGAATAAACCAATACCCAATACCTTTTAATCCGTGATAAATGGTTTCGACTGAGAAAACGGTTACTGAAGCTGGCATGATAAAAACCTACAGAAGATTATATATATATATATATATATATATATATATATATATATATATATATATATATATATATATATAGACGGCACGAAGAACAGCAATGATTTAGGGAATGGAAAATTCTTTATTGGATTTCTTGTAACCAATATGGACTCAGAAAAATGCCTCAGGAACAAACGGTTTGCCTGAAGTTGTGGTTTTCAGGCAACATCCCTATAAGCTTTCTTCAAATCATAGCTGCAGTTCTTGCCAAGACTCGATGAAGTGATACCTCTTTGTCTCTTCGCCGCTGAACCTCGGAGCTTTGTTTGTTCAGTGGAACCAATTTAATTGCTTTCAACATGAATGGCTTCAAAAAAGAACCTGATTTCGATTCCCTTCCTATAGTTTTATCAAACTTACATCATCCATTGCCAACCTCTATTTATCCGCGGAGCAATTTGTTACCCTTCTCTAGTACTCTTTTATTTTTCTTCAATAATAGAACCGTTTTATCTGATGTTTGGCTATATTCTATTTACCGTTTGTTAACCTGTTGATTTTCTTCCAAATAAATCGTACTTCCAACTCAGATCCATGGACAGCATGAGACGGAGATGTCCAATAGTTAAGCCTGATTTATTGAGGTTCAATCTTTGACACTATTAGAAATCTTTCACGGCCCCTTTTGGAGATTGGTCTCAGCAGCGAAACATACTATTCAATTTTACTCATCCATCGTCATGGATAATAGATGTATTAAAACTGAGTAGTTCTTAAGTATTGGTTCATCTGTTGTCAATTTTCACTTATAGTATGATAGGAACTTGCCACAAAAGCGAATAGGAATGACCGAATTCAATGCACCATACGGACAAGTTATTGGTTTCCATGCACTTCAATTATGTCGACTCTTGAAAAACGAGCAGATAGTTAGCCGTGTGGGAACCTGAATTCTATGATGAAGTCCGGATATCTTTAATTCACATCACAATAACTTGATACATATTTTCGTATAATAATGATTGAATTTAGCTCCAGATCACAAACCTCTTTTCTAGCGTACCATAACTTACTGAGTGACACTATTTCTGATCTGAAGATTTCGACCAGAGGCGTATGTGTCGGTGCACAAAACAAAACAACAAGTGTTTACGAGAAGTTATTTTCTGATATCACCAAAAGACAACCAGAAATTGAGCGTGACCACTGGTTTCCCAAGTAAGTTATTCACAACCAGCATTTTGGTCGAACCATTCATTGATCGACTACCGTAATCATTCTAACTGGATCCCAAATAGACTAGAGTTAGTGATCAAAATGTTCCAACGCTCATTTTGAATTGAATCATTCTATCGATTTTGCTTGTGTTTATATGGACTAGCAGGTTTTGTCTAATGTTAACCGCGAACTTAGACGTGCGACGGTGCTTTTAGTATGAGCTTCTATTATCCTTGTCTGGAGAAGAGAGGTGGCGACTAAAGTCAACGAACCCGTCGCGGCAACCACTGAAAATCAGGAAAAAGTGGCAAGTGAGATAACGTTCTTAAAAGCGTGGATACACGATCCCAAGTATTACGAAAAAGGAGCGGCCGAAAAAACGCATCAATCGATTCCATCTTGTAAGCGAAAATGCATTTGCCCATTCTGATGACACGCAAACACGTCTGTTATTCTCCAGTCTGGTACCGAGGAACCTGGAATCACAACTTTGAACGTGATTATGCAGCGAAAGTGATAATACTTTAAAAAACGTTTTTCTAAAACAACTTCGAAACTTGTGACCTGTTTCGTGCATTTGGAGTTTGAATTTGCCACGCGCCGCCTGATGAACTGCCGGAAGGAGATGGAGTACCTTTTTGAGTAGGAAATAGATGGATTAGAAGATTGATTGATCGATTATTCAAGTAGGACTTCATCACACGGGTCGCTTTACTACATCAAATGCAGTTTTCTCCATGCGTCATGATTCTGGTTTAGGCAAGAGAAAAAGCGGTTCGGTTACTGAATTACACGAAACCAACACTAAATCGGCTGCTGAAAATGTGAAAATGCTTCAGCTAGACTGCTGACAATCGTCAGGAATTCTCATCGAACAAGATATATTTGAAATGAGAATACAATTTCCAAGATTAAAAAATCTGCTTGTCTGACGTTTGTCCCTCCGGCAGATATCTCAGTTTGTTAATTTGCCGAATTTCTCACTACAGTACAGTACAATACAATGCTACGTGGAATGGTATTAGTTATAGAGCACGTCGTTCAGAGTTTGGATTGGATAGTGCGTGGAACTTACAATATTGTATGTTGGTCGGTTTTGATATGAGTTTAGTTCCTTACAAGCCGGATAAAACAAATTCACGGTCCCACGATGGATTTTCTATATTGATTTGAGGCCAGCATTGCTTAGGAGAATGCTGCTTTTTGTTGTAGGCTTTGTATTTTGTTCTTCTTTAAGTTTGACGATATTAAAAATAAACAGTACAGTAGGAGACTTTCTACTCTTCATTAAACCCCTTTTAAGCTACAAACTGTGTACTGAGGAAACTTTTCAATGCACCACAACTGGTTATACCCTTACATTATTC
The DNA here is from genome assembly GCA_948099385.1 of Fasciola hepatica. Lineage (NCBI taxonomy): Eukaryota > Metazoa > Platyhelminthes > Trematoda > Plagiorchiida > Fasciolidae > Fasciola > Fasciola hepatica. The sequence continues at coordinate 224,315 of CANUEZ040000076.1, read as the reverse complement.
ACAGTGCCGAAAAGGTGCCAAAAAAGGGTTATTCATTTCAGCCGAGAAGGCCAGGAAATTTCGTATCCCAGGTCATTTCACTGCATCTTCAAGAAGTTCACGTGGCAGTCACTATATGCGAGTATTTAGTCGAACAGGGAATACCTAACTCTTTTTATTTACTTTCTTTTATCATATATTGATGGTGCAACATTTCAGGAAGAGTGTCGCGGACAATTGGAGGCTGCAAATTGGGGGGAGCGATCGGCTGTAGAAGCAGGATTCTAACCCAGGAGAGATCGATTGGGCGCTCAGCACGATGACCTGTAGACTACAGCCGGTCCAAATTCAAACGATATTTAACCGTGTAGAAGATAAAAGGCAGATTTATCGGAATGTCTGGCACCAAAGTAAAGATGAACCATGAAAGGGTGGTTTATGAATTTGATTTTATCAAATATGGGCTCAAGAATAAGGGAACGGTATTTGTTTACTGCGGTCTGGTTCTCAATGTCACAATCATTACTTTCAGGAACTACTCAGTGGAAGTCATTTTGATAAAGAGAGGGTTCGAAAACAATCAATCCATGGTCCGAGTCATATATCTATGTCACTCAGTTTATCCAGTCGTGTGGTCGGACCTCGAGGACCACACATTTCGGAAGGCTATTCGGTTAGTGGGGGTTTTCCTAGCTCTCGTCAAGTCGCGGACTGTTTACTCTGACCTACCAATTAGCCATTAACCACCGTCTGCCTCGAAGAATAGTGTACACCGAGTACATTTATCTGTAAACTGCTGAAGTTGACAATGTAATCAGCACTGGGAATATTGTCAAAACTGATTGTTGGGCTTGTTCATAAGGTGCAAGCCAGCATTTCGCACAAAACTCGTTGCACATAACTTAGGAATAAACAGCATCCACAGTGAATAAAGATCACGCTCTGTACAGCGTACCCATTCAACCTTAACAGTGCTGGAATTAGTTGCGATAGCTTAATAGTTTGCATAAATAATCAACCAAAATTTCATGAAGGCAGAGTTTGGCCCCGTTGGTCCTGGGTTCGAAGCCAGTAGTCATCTGTCATTTTAATAGGTGTTTTGACTGTACTCTACTTCTGCTTTACTAAGTCATAAAAAGAAAGTAGACGGCTATGACTCATTATTCGTTTGTCTTACCTACTGGTATGGTTTCGTTCGTCATTTTTAACTCTCTGCGCGGCTTACTGGAAATCTCTGCACTGACTCATTGGTCAAGTTCCACATGTGGTTTCAATAAAGTGTCCTGAATTGAGAATCATCTTTGTAACTGTCAAGCCCTTCCATTTGGGAATCAAGGCCGCCTCGTTCAAAACAATACTGAATGGTACTTCTCCCAATCGTTTTCACGTTCACTGTAAATCTGCTTCATGACTGTTGTCAGTAGTCACGAGTTTTTCGCTCATCTGACGTACTGACCATTCAATCCTCAGCTTACTAGCAAAGTTAATCTTCAAACGGCCTTCAGTAACTCGAAATTTTCCCTAGTCAATATCAGCGGCATTATTTTATGTGGCACGATAATGCACGCAACTTCATATTTATTGTAATTACGACAATAACTCAATATATATATGATTCAATTTTGTACTTTTCTCAAATTATTGAAACCACCAATGACTTGCATTGAAGTCCTCATCTGCAGCTTTTTCTGAGAAAGCATGAACAAAGAACTGAGAAGCCGCGAAAAGCCTCTATCACCGTGCTGCTCAGCTCTGTTGGTGATCAGAAGTTCTACTAGGCAGTAGTGTCAAGCAAAAGAGAACAATTGGATGGTGCGGTCAGAAAAACGAGAAGCCCAGAAAACACTATTTGAACTTGCTTTATTTTGCTCTTTTACTGGCTGGCTTTATGAGCCTTACAACAAGGCACCTCCCTCGGCAGATCAAAGAGCACGAACCACCTAGGCGGGGCAGTGAAAACAATGAGATTATCTTTGCTGCCATTGCTGCACCTCCGTCCAAGATAGAACACGTAGTCAAGAAAGAAGATGCTTTAGGGTGACATTAAACTCCCTGTAAATTACTTATATGTGCCCATCGCGATTTAGCTTCTGGGTTTGATAGTGCGCCGTCCTTCTCAGAAACCAAAGTGTTCACACGTTAGTAGGTTAGAACTGTGATTCTCGGCAAGTCGACAGAAAACTTCCCAAAAGTCTCTTGAGCATTTACAGTGTTGTTCAGGGCACAGTTCTTTCACTGTAGAGGTTCTAAAGCTCCAAAGTCAAGCAAATTGCGCCCCATTGTGCTTGCCTCTTCAACTGTACTGATTGTATTGCTTTGAATGTCTGTGTCTCAACAGTCCAATTTAGATGAGTGCAACGAAGAGTTTTCATACCGTTAAAACTTTCCTGACGAGCCTGTTCTCTTGGTCAACAACGTTCACTCTCAAGATTGCAGTTTTCCGCCTTCCGATTCAGGTTTGACAAAGACAATGTCATCATAAACGCCTCCTCTGTCGCTCGAAAAGACCCCGTGAAGCATTTTGGTATCTGATAACAATACGATTTTCACAGCCCTCTTTGTATTGAAATACCTTTTGGAAAACCGCATTGCTTAGGCTTTCGAATTCCAAAATTCGGCAGTTCAGTGCTCCGAAGTCTGTCACCTCTGCGTTCGTACAAAAGTGCTTCCATATATATGTACATATATCTAACACATTCGCTGATAAACCATCGCTGACTGTTCACGTCCACTGCAATGAGATCGCCCCCATAGTCAGTCCCATTCCACTGACCCGTTCCGCTGTTCGACTTATTTCTTCCAGACTATCATCGTTCTGTGGAATTGGTATTTTGTAGACAGCTGAAAATGGTTTTGCAATCACGCCTAAGCCAGTCCTGTCATAAATAGATGAAAAAAACTGAATGCACATTTTGCGTACAAAGTGTTTTGGCTTTTAGACAATTTTTCTCCCACGCAGCACTTCGGGTAGCTCTCAGATGGACAGAACCAACTGTCACGCACCAAGCTCTCAAGTCATCTTTGTCCTAGTTCCCCAAAATCCGTTTGGAGGGTGGTACCCTCTTTGGGTTTCGTTTGTGCATTTGCGTCCGGTGGTGTTTTTTTTTTGTGCGTATCTGCTGGAGTGTAAATCTTATAACACATGCAAATCATTCGCGCTCATCTATTGGTTCTGCTTCTTTCAGAAGACTAAAATGCCCGCATTTTTAGTCGACTGTTAGTTAGACCGAAGAATTCTCCTGTTTTTTTCGTTCTGTTTTAGGTAAAAGAGGACAGTTTGGCAGTTGGACCGATGTTTTATCCCAGAAATAACGTCAACCTAATTGCGGACTTGTCTTGCTAGGTCTTGATGGCTCTAAAACAAAGTTTACCAATCTTATTTGATAAGTATGTGGAAATCAGAATATGACGGTCGAATAACAGAAAAATTCTGAGTCATACTGCGTCTGTCTTTCGAAGTGGATGACCGTAACTGTTTCCCCAAACGATCGTGTGGATCAGCTGTTGCTCGAACACATTACGCACCTGATCTCAGAATTGGTCATACTATGATTAGGATTTCAACCGCCCCGCCCTTCCCACCAACCTCCCGTCGATGAATCAACACCTGTCTCTCTATTTGAAATGTAATCTGATTGGCAACTTTCCGTGCAGGAGCGTTTCAACTTACGAGAATCAAAATAGAGCGACAGTGACGTAACTGAGTAACTGGAAGTAGAAAAAGGAGTTCAGATTTTTGAAAGTAATCACGTCAAAGGAATAAATGAAAACTTGAAAAAATTGTAGAGTGCACGAAAAGCGATCAAACTCACTCTGTTTTCCTGAGATTACACTTGAACCGAACAACTTAGAAGAACCAAAATTTCATCTTGTTGCTTCAAACCACTACCATACCGAACATGCACATGGATTCCAAGCACAGGACAGATACACCTATATACTTCATAAAGAGCATCTGAGAGAGTGCGAAATACTTTTGAACGTACCTCTGATCCAAAGGCAAAAAATACCGAACAGGTTTACATACCCCATTACCCTATTCGATAGTGGCTCATTCCCGATACACTGGATTGTTACTGAACACTGTTCATGTAGCACGTGATTCATGAACAAAGCTGACTCAAACCATGCGGTCTGATTAGAAGCAGTGGCCTTTCATTTATGAAAACAGAGAGATGGCGCGAGGTCTAAGGCTCTCTGGGCTGGAACAAGATCAAATTTGCTTAAGTGACTTAGGGATAAGCATGTACCATATTTTCAAGAAAACCTCCAAATCTATTACAGTTACTCGTAACTTTTGAGAGATCTCAGTCATCCTTCCTTCGAGGAAAATCGTAGAATATGAAGAGGAATCTCCAAACAGGCCATGAAAATACTCTTGTGAGGTGCATCGAGCCAAAGTACAAGTATATTAGAGCTGCAGAAGTCCTTGGAACTGAAGGTAAGAGTTCCACACTGGCAGCAATGGTTACACTTTGCACCACATCTGCGGAACGGAAAGATGAAATTATTGCCGTTTATCCCTTGAAGTGCTGGATGCCATAGTATGCTATTCACTGATAAGAAAATCTTAATTCCGGCTGTCCATATGGAATTATGTAAACTGGCACGACTCCAGGAAACATAAGCTGAACCTTGAAGGTCGAGTCTTCGCTGCCGGTTGCGTAATGGTGAGAGTTTTTGTTTTCATAGATGGAAAACCCGAGCTGGTAATTTTGGAAAGGAAATATACCACTAACTCAGACATCCGAAAAATCAACGAATTTTTACTCCCGACTATTCTGGAAAATTGACTGACGGACCCACAGATTATGAACGTGGGGAAGAGCTTAACGGCACTTAGCACCCTCTCAGGAACTTTCTCTGACCTAAAGTGAATCTGCTGTTTCTCGTGTAAAATCGACTTGTACATTTGGTGTAACAGCGGGCTGAGATACGAGCATGCTAAATTTGGTTGCTATGAGCAGCATGGATCCAAAGTAATCGCAAAAAAGGCAGAGGAAATCAGAATGGGGTTATTCGCGTTTCGTGCCCCGGGGTTAGAAGTTTAAGATCATGTCATAGGCTGTAACTCGTCTTTTTCCGACGACACTTACGCCCTTGGCCAAAACACGGCCTTTAGCTTCATACACGTATCAATGGAAGTCGGATTTTAAAGGTTTATGGAGACCATTACCACATACTGATGGAAAAATCGATTGTGTCAGCTTCAGTAACTACTATTTTACTCATCTTAAACCTGGTGACGTAAAGCTTTACCCCTTGGTTTCTTACTATTTTCAAATACGTCTAGTCAAACATTATTGTCCTGCAGCAAGCGGTACTTTTCGAAGTATAATCGTCTACTAATCAATATTGGTTTTTTTGTTATTCCCTAACTATCTCAGAAAAACCGTGTTTTAAACTCATCAGAATATTGTTCATGCAAATGAATTAAGAACAAAAGAAACTCCATCCATGTCTTCAATCCAACAACTCAAAGCGTGACAGACATGTTTGATCAATACTTGTTTTCAAAAATGACTCATTAGAAGCGATTTGTTAATAGATATGATCACGACGTCAATCCTCATCTTACGACATCAGACGCGTCCCAGGGAGAGTGAGCTTGATGATATTCGCAGTCAACTGCGTTCTTACGTTCCGTTTTCTAATTATTTACATTTTAAATAGTGATGAAAACCTCCACCTTTGATAACTGAAGACTCAGCTTTTCTGCACACATTGGCGTCTTCATTCCTCACAGATCCATTACCGCGGATTATGATTATGCTGCATTTCATTCTTCTCTTATTTTTGGCGTTTTGGGTGCGTTGCGTGAGAGAGAATCACCGTTCCCAATGGTAATATTGTATTCACGTTTACACTGGCTATCTTCTATTGATAATCTGTCCAAAATCTTTATCTTGTGGGCTTTTGCAATTTCTGTTTCAGCTGCTCGCTCTTCAATTTTGGGATATTCTTTTTCTTGTAATCGGAATAATTGCCCTGCTTTTGAGACGCTACCACTTTGCATGTTTAATTAATTATAACAGGTTTGACTTGCACCAAGAGCTTCACATGTTCTAGTCAATTTCCATCAAACAATTTTCGCAAACAACAGATTCAAAAAGCAACAGAATTAAATCAGTGGCTGAGCAGTCCTCGTAACTATGAGGTCATATCTCCTTGTAGTGTATGACTATACCGATTACTACCCATTTGTGCAGTGACTGTGTGCACACACACAATGAAATGGACACGGCTGAAAACACCGATGGTCCACTGTAATAGTGATGATAACTATGAACCTGGTCTTGGGGTGTGGACTGGTGGAGAACCGAGCAAGTTCCCAGTCTGTCAGGTGTGACTCCGACGTAGGCATTAGGAGATTAGTTTTCGACCACCAGTGTGACCATCGTTGGTGATGCTCGATTCTAGCAGTAATAATGTCCTGTGGTTCCGTGGAATAAAGTTTTTCGAGAGGAGGAGAGAGAGAAATGAAACTATTAGCCCGATGTTATTGGAAAGCAGTTTCCAAAACCGATTTTGTGGTTTCGATTCCACTTTCTGACCAGTCACAACCATCTTCGTGCAGTAACATGCACCCTTCCTGACCCAGGGACTTCCAAGCACACACAAAATAGTCACACATGTTTGATAGATTTCATTGCGTATAATTTTGCGGTTTAACTACTTTAGTAATTATCAAGGCCTGTTTGTGGACTTCGTACCAGATGAACAAAATACGGCTCAATATCTCGTGCATCACAGGTATGCACAAATAACGAAAGTCCGGTACTCTTTCTGTCAAAGGTTGCAAACACGTTTTGTATGCTTTGCCTTAGCTCACTGTTTTATGTCCATGTAACCACTCCAGCGGGTTTTTGTGTTCCTCCGTCGATAATTGCTTTCAACTACATCTACCGTTTCCATGTCCACCTCAACAATTGTGCATGTCCGGACCAACACACCCCATAATCTCTTGATGGCACTTGATGCGTCTATGCAAAACAATTACACTGCTTGTAGCCTAGCTAATAACTGTACACATTTTATACGTTTTCTGATCATGAAAGTACTGAATATATTCGACAATTCAGGACCAGTGAACTTCTTCGCCCGAAAGACTGCATTTGTCTTGTACAGTTGTTAGAAACCATCAGTTGCCACACGTGACCTATTGGTACCTTATGCAGTTCCACAGTTCTAAACAGAGAATCAGGTTACTTGTTATCGGTAATGATACACAGTTCGCTTTTGAGGCTATGCACTCACGCAGAAGCATGTACTAAAAAACGGAGTAAGTTAACTGGTTTTTTTTATGCACTGATAACGTTTAAAATAACTACGAGGGTGACAGCTCAGACAATCTGGTGGCAACATCTACTACTCTAGCTCGCACACTTCCAGTTCAACTCACCATTGTGGCTCAGTGGACGTGCACTGCTGATGATTTTTTATATAAACACGATGGAATCTCTGCACATTGAGTGCTCTCTTGTGTTATCAAAGATGAGGCGAATGGTGATTCTCCGAAGGATGAATCCTTTTATAGTCTTCGTGGTGTAAAGTTGCTACGTTCTTGACTGTATCAAAGCTCAGTTTACTCATTCAAGTTGCAGTTTACCGCATTCATCACGAAACAGGGTTCTGATGTGAAACATCTGTTCGATATAATATATTGCTATTCTCTCCAAGATAACTCTGAAGATGTTCAGTGACCAACGTTATCGACATTTCACCTGTCCTGTTACATGGTTGTGTTCCCTATTACGGCCAACTAGATTACGTGTGTGAACACTGAGGACACGTTTACGGAAAAAACTCTAACGTCGGTTCTTTACCCATTCTCTCCTTCGCTCATTCTTCCCTTAGACTCTTTCAGGTGTGTTATCTTCAGTCCATTTAGCGTTATAAAACCGTCCTAATAACCTCAGACGCGTGGTAAGCACCTTCCATCAAAATGAGGACGTCACAAAGTCGAATCCATCCCAACCGGTCCCTCATTCAGCAGCTTCTGATAGGCCACGGGTATGTTCAAAGATATATGATAGACAGAAGTCGAATATTATTTTTATTACCAAAGTCAGCATAAACATTTTGCAAAGAAGCCGGGTGTAAACTGCCCGCAAATATGTCTGTCGAGAAACTATAGTCCCTTGTGGTCACACATTTCAGTATCACAACTTGCATTCACACCAGTTGGCTTTACTGCTCGGTTCTATTCATCCTAACTGTATGAGGGACAGTGTTTGATTTATTTTTCATACCGATGTAAATCGCATTCTCATTACAGTAGCACGTTTAACCCATAGCATTGCATCTAAACAGTAGAACCTCACCCCAAATCACTTCATATCGGTGTGAATATAGCATTCAGTCTAGCTATTACGTGGTTAGTATAAGACTGTGACCTGATGGCGGTCAAATGGTACTCAAATTGGACTTTAGACCTTCCGGTCCCGAGTTCGAATCTTCTCGCCCCAGTTGACAGCCCCTGATTGGCGGAGATCTTATCCCACTTTTAAAACATGAAACGGTTGCATATAATAATGGACAAAAGGATTCGCAGCTCCAATCCCCGTCGAGGTCCATTCCCTTTTAAACATGTAGCCTCCGTGACATGAAAAATCCACATTCCCATCTCCCTACTTCGTCCTTTGGGCTAAATAGGGTGCACTGAAATCAAGCTTGTTCACCAAAATTTTTGTTCTTTCAATGAGCAAAGCATTCACCCTTAGAGACAAATGAGAAAGAATAAAGGAATCAGTTATCCACTCTCCCGTTACGGTTCGTAATGAGTGGTAAGTAATTTGCTGCCTTTTTCACAGATGCTTTTAACAAATTTACTACTGGATTAGTAAATCCTAACAGCTACTTTCCTTGAGCCTTCTCTCCCGTGTATTTTCTCACTCACCCAGGCATTCTGAATTTCGATTATGTTACCCCCAGAAGCCCACCTACACATAAAGCAGCAGGTCCACGTTCCTAACCGCTTTCCACCCACTTTTCGATCGCTTATACGTAGCAAATTACTTCAGTAACCACCTCCGTTGTCAGACTAAATGTTTTCTCCCATCAAATTTATTTACTTTACTTACATTTTATCGGCTTTTGACTAGCTTTCAGTGAAGTGATTCAGATTGGACCATCCAAAAACGAGGTCGGCTTTTATGCTTGGCTGTCTCGTTGCTTTGCGTCAAGCGCTGATGGACTCTTTTTGTCTGACGTATGCACTGCTCTGGGACTTTAGTATTGAAAACCACTAGATAATACGGAATCTACGTGAACCACTTCACAGGAATATTTATCTCAGTCTATGACTATAGTTACTTATTACGTTTTATATCGACCAAAGAATGTTTATCAAAATGCAATACATGTTGTGTAGAATAACTCGGTAAAGAGATAATTTAAATATTCGTTGACTTTGATAGAGCAAAACAGGAGCATAGTTCAACCCTTGTTCTATTGTTTAGCTACCGCGTGAGTCGGGTACTTAACATGGGAATTTTTATAAACTTTTCTTATGGAAAAAGGATACGGCGAGAATTAGTACGCGTACTTTCAAGTGACAGCAACCGCGACTGCTCGGTAGACCTGAAATCGGTGTGCGCTGACCTCAGCCAGCTGCAAGCCAAGTAATGTACACACTTCGACGAGTCTTCGGTTAAGTAAATTCAAGCTGGAGAAACGGTAACGAGACTGTAGATGTCGGCGAAACACGGGTACGCCTGGGGGCATTTCGCAGCTGCTGATCTCAGTTTTGGGAGTTTCCATGGCTGATTCGGTGCCTTGCACTGTCTCAGTGTCTGCGTCAAACTTACTAGAGATTTCATTTCAAAATGAAAATAGACCTATTTTCTGGAAAGACTTTACATTCGTTTTGCTCCGTTAATTACATACTGACTTACTGATAAAGCGAAAGTCAAAAGTTACCGCGATAAAGTGCACTTTTGTGGTTTGGATACATATAATTAAGAAGGTCGGGTTAGACGTTCACATAGGAAGAATATAGACATGCGAGAACACATTCTTCTCGGTTAGTTGTAATGCAACAGATGCTGGGGCTGTTAGGCAGAACTCTTCATGACGAGGTTCATTTTTCTGTCTTCTTCAGCTACTGTTTAGGTAGGTCGGCCAGTCAGTCAAGGAATTACTTCGGGTCAAAAGTATGCTCGCATTCGCAGGTGTTTCCGGAACTGCTGTGAAAAATCGTTTTTTTCACAAAACAATTTTTTTGGTATTCTCTTGTGTCCCAAATTTGGATTTAACGCAAAATTCCGGTGAATTTTGTTATGCTTCCTCTATTTCAATATGAATGACCTTAGTTATCGTAGTACAGTTTCCTGTAACTTAGAAACTCTGAATTGAAAGCATCAAAAAATCAATAATCGGTCAAGTTAGAGAGTTCAAAATATTCTGGGGGTTTTCCACCTCTGATGAACAACATAGACCTGAGCTACAATCAACACCGATTCTCAAAAGTACTGAAAACAACCAATCCCGTCTTTCACCATTCGTTGTACAGATGCAGATTTCACGTACTTTTACACGTTATTCGGTAAAAAATAAACGTGAGAATACATTGCGATGCTGGATAAGTCCTCAACAGCTCATCTTTTTCAAGGTAGTTCTCAGTCGATGATAGATTAGACGGGAAGTGAAATTTCACTATGCTTCTAAATGCTCGGCCCTCACATTAGGATCATTTGAGTGTGATCCGAGTTGTATACTCAAGCCGTTTTTAGGTGTTGGGCTGATATGCACCAACTTGCGATTATTTTTAAAAACTATTCTAACGGAGGATGCAATTCCTGGTTCCAGAGTTTATCATCAATATGTGGGTATCATTTGGGGTGTTTTCGCTAAGTTAGAATTAACTGGAGAAAACTGAGGCAAGTGCAGAAGCACTTTTTGCTAATGTTTTAAACCTCGGAACCCAAATCTGGAAAAAAGTCCTCAGAAACAAACTTGGCCCAACGAATTATTGATAACAGAAAGAAATAAAAATATATGTTTCTTATGATGCCCAAATATATCTAAACAAATATCTTTTGTTTTCATCCGCGGTTCACAATCCTGGGTAACTATGGATTTTGTTGCATTGTAAACATTATCGAGTTTTATCAGTTCTACATTCATTGTTCATTAGTCGAAGTGAAGTCAGTATGAATTTCCCCAGGCTTATTGACTGTAATTTGATGAGTATGAATTATTTATAAAGATTGTTGTTTGAAGGTGAAAAGTAGCATGCCAGCTGGAGACGTTTCCTAGGATACAAGTAAGGCCTGTTTCCAAGTCATTAACTAAGGATACAATGAAAGGTACTCAGCAACATACGTCCTGCTTCAGAGCGACCTTCTTCCAATCAGCTTTGGCTTGACGTCATATGCGATCTCATATGAGCAACTTCTGAATACTGGCCCGACTCTAAGTGGCCATATCGGTGTTCGACTAATGTAAGTGTTCATTCCCGCTGATGCGCTTACTAAGCTTCAGTTCATAGAGTTTTTATTTGGTTTACGCTTTTGTAGATTGAATTAGTGCAACCCTCCGGGCGGGAGATCGCTGTTTCTGGCGTAATAAAGCCACAGTTTGAGAAATCTATGAGCAATATGCAATATCTCTTAATCAGCTGTCGAGAAACAAAAGTTTTTGTCTTTTTCAAAGTAGGTTGCACACTCAGGATAGTTAATCTAACGTTAGATGTTTTGAAAGGTGAATTACCCAAAAATGGGGACTAAATGTGACAAATGCAGTTCTGTTCAAATCAGCTAGCATAGCACTACCTCGGCCTCACGTCAGACTGAAAAGTGAGATATTATTTGCCAGGTTTGGAAACGCGGATGACCCTATCGGTGGCCTGATAATATACGTATTTACGAAACAAAAGACAATGCCGTAAATTTACTGAGTAAAACTTGAAAGATACACATTGCATGTTATTCCCACTTGTATTTTTCCTACCTAGGAGAATGAATATATGATTGGAAGCAGTTTTGTCTTTTGTAAGTGGTTTTCGTTAAATTACAAAAATGGTATCAGTTCTGAAAATATATCACCCTTGCACCTGTCGATCAATCCAAAGTGACGTGTTTTGAGCTTCAAAGATTAAATATTTCACCAACTCATCCCGTAAAATCTAAAAGAACAGTATGTTAGCTTCCATCTGCTGAACATTTTACTGGTGGACATAACATACACATCAGCCAAATTTAAAAGGAGTGCATTTGTGATCAAGTACCTCAGCAAACGAACAAGCTTTGCATCCCCAAGGTGCAATGTTGACTAATAACATTGTCTTCAGACTAGTGCAAAGCCTTCTGCGCAGTAGACTCTGGACATCACAGAAGAAGCAGGGCGAACGAGGCCCTTTCGGCTGGTCATCGATCGCACAAATCGAACACCGAATGGCGACGTGGAGAGTCATCTTATTTCGCTGGGACCACAAAGCGACACAGTTTCAGGTCAGTGGTAGATCTAAAATGCAGTTGTGTTAGTTAGTCGTTCAAGTTCAACGAAAGATCTGCATAGGTGGTCCTGCTTTATCCGTATTCTTAGGCAGAATTTGGGTGACGGTTTCCAAGATATTGAGGTTCGAGGGAAGTTCGCTGGCCGTGAAAAGCATTGGAGGAAAATAATTTCAATAGATCTGATGGGCCGTATTGTTGCAACTCCATCAAATAACGGGACACCTGGTAATTAATCACGTTGTCGAAAATCCTAAAACGTTGAGGTTTTTTTGAAATAACCTATCTCTCTTGTAAAACTTTGCACTCCATTTCGAACGTCCCGAATTGCCTGAACTTAGCACTTAGTAGTCAGTAAATATAAAGGCATTAGGTATTTTTTCCTCCCTCGGTGACAAATGTAGGATGATGAATTCAATAAATCCGTCGTTTAGTATACTCCGTTTTATACACTGAAACAAGAGAATGTGAATCACAAAGAAGTATATGTTCACATGAGAGGTACAATTCTAGTAATTTGCCAGGCTGATTGCCTTTGTGGACTCCATCTTTCACGCACAAACCTCAGGTCATCTGATCAACCCTGTACACGGGAGTAAAAACGTGAGTTTCGCTCTCATTAGAGCTTAGCAATGGTGCGGATCCTCCACCGCACTCAACGTTTGAGCCCGGACCTTTTCAACTCAAAGACGTACTTTATGACTAGGGCACCCCGCTGCCATTCGGGCTGATCCGAATCATTGACGGAAGTTTGTTCAGACGCTGACCTCTATGATAGCCAATTGAAGTTGAGTTTATCCATCAGCTGGCTTCCTTTTCATCTTTGTTACTTTTTTCAGCCCTCTAATCTACAAGTCCACTAACCTGGTGATGAAATCTTCGGTTATATTACTCTCTAATGCGCGTCTCTCTTTCTTCTCCAAAGTCCACGGTAACCGTCACAGAACTAAAGCTTCCGAAATCGAGTTAAATAGAATTTTACATTTCAGGCTTGGGTTATAATGGGCTAGGAGAGTTTTGCACAACGTGAACTGAATAAAGGAGACGAACATGTGTCTAGCGAATTTCGGCCATACCTGTAGACAAAAAATAAAGCACTAGAAAAACATTTCATCTATGGCTGAAGGTGTCACTCATAAATGGCTATTTTGTATGGCAGCTGAATCCTTTTGGAAGCATTGCTGCCTTGTCACGTGTTAAACTTTCTTCGGAATCTCAGTGTCATTTGCCATCCACTGTTGACATTCCATTCACCAAAGAGAAATATTTTTTTTGCTGCAATACGGTTTGAAATTATCATCACTGCCGAAGCCTAAATGTTACGACTTCGAAATTGATAACAACAAAGTTTATTTTTGATAAAATATTACAAATCGACTTTATTTAGTTATTAAATACCAGATTCGCGAAGTTTATCTGCTATCAGAAAAGAATGGTTACTACTGATAAAATTCTTTCAGACTACATTATCACTCTTCTTCATGCAATTATCGTGTGATTTTAAACTGTGATCCAATAAATCATTACTTGATCTGTACGTTTGCTTGGTACGTGTTTCGCAAAACTGATTTTCCATTGTTGCCTAGTTCGAAGAGAAATTTCGACAAGGAACATTTCAGCTATGATCAGTGCAATAACTCCAAGTTAACTTTCAAACTACGCTCTAGCAGCCACAAACTACAAACAGAGCTTCGGTTTGGGTGAATAGACCATCAAAAGAATATCAGCACGGAAGACAAAATTATTTGGAGAACAGTTTTGGCATCACCGAGTGCCATGGGAATGAAATACTTATCTGAGGAGAATTCAGGAAAGAATGAACTCTCGTACAGTTCTCAAATGCGAACTCATGACTTGAAACTGTACGCCCAGCGTGTCTGTCTTTGTGTGTGTGTGTGTGTTTAACCTCTCAACAAACTGCTTTTCTTGTCGAATTAGAGCCAAACCAAACGAGGAAACATTTTTCCAGAAATCAGGAACCAATCCTTACGTCACAGGTTGTAATATAATGCCTTGTACAAATAAACATCATTGTTATAGCTTTTGAACACAAAAATGAAACCGACGGGAATGAGGATTACTCTGTAAGAGATAAATATCAATAACAGCAAATTCAAACGCAGGATTGTTGTATTTTTAAGTCATTATTTTCATAATGTTCACTGATTCAAGTAGGTATTGGTTTCAAGCTCCGTGATTCACCTCAGAAGACGAGAAGTAAGCAGAAATACATTTTTGACGAATAGATTCTCGTGGCACTAAAAACAAGTGAATCAAGTTCATTGGGTGAAAAACCTACAGTCAGTTGGTGTGTTAGTTACAAAAATTTGTCACTTTGTCCTCTGACTGACCAGTCGATCGATACACAGTGGGACTGGGTGACATTCAGTGCCTCGTGCAACGGCTTAGACTGACTTCAAGGTGGAAGATGGTAGGACCGAATTCTACTCACATGGATTCGTGTGCCAGACTCGATTTTGTTATCGGTGGATACATTTTAGACTCAGGCATTTTTTAATGCAAATGGCCACGTCTAACCCTGATTGCGTGCGTCTAGCTGGTTAGCAAAACGAAAGTCAAAGTGCAGCTTCCATCTCAACCGAAAACTGCAAGACGAAACGCGTAGCACTGTACAGTTTTACTGTCTCATCCAACTTCAGACTTTGCTCAGCAACTTTAATAGCCAAATGTTTAGCCTCAGTAGATGCATGGATCTCTTTTTTGTGAATCACTGTTGTATTTCTCACGTTCTCCAGTCACTTCCAGTCTCGTTTGTTATGTATCATTCGCGTTCAGTGTGGTCTGCTTGGTCGGCGCAGAATAAATCGTCACTGAAAACACACATCAAATAAGGACAGGTGTCATACTACTTGGATTTTAAATCGATCGGTGCTCAGCTTCCCTGGTTAGCTTCACGTTCGATCACTCGCTCGCTCAGTCCGAACAAGCTGCCAGTAACAATTATCTCACAAGTTAACAATCGAAAAGACTGATGTTCCAGCGATATAAATACCACATCGTTCATGATACTTTGAAAACCCTGGTCAGGTAAACTCGTTTGAAGCACGCGCTGACTGATGGTGATTTGAATTACTGGTGAACTGATAATCGACACGTGATCACACCTCGAGTACGATCACGTAAGTCAAATAAGCAATTAATCCTCGTATGACCGAATTGAGTGTGGGGGGATGTGGAACATGTGCTGTTATACGCAAACCTGAAACGGTAAACGTGGTTGGCCGAATACGATCGATGAGAGAGTGGGATCGAAACAATTGACCGATTAACCAGGAGCTTTACTACCCGTCATCAATAAGACCAATACACTGAAACAAGTGTATCTCCAGTCTGTGCATTTTTTTGCCTTATCTATCTTCTCTCGAAAATTTAAAAAGATTATCAATTATTCTGTATCCCTGGAAATTGTCGGATGTCTTGCTTACCGACTTGCCATTGATTTCGCACAAATACTGTAGTTTAATGATGGGGAGTAGTAGTTCAAAGTGTTCCTAGTTAATCGCATCCACTCCGCCCACCCCCATCTACTGACTTTGAACCAATCTGCTGCCGTCTGAATGTTACACGCACACACGCAAGCGCCTATTTTTTCAAATAATTTTTAATTGATTCGCGCATTGATTGTCTTAGTTTAACTATCTGATGTTCATTTCGAATTGTATAAAGCGTTGATAGAGAGAAGGGGAAGGAAAGGAAAAAATGGGACCTTCAAACTATAATTCCCAGGAAAGTTGGGGCATCATTCAGCAATCATTCAATACATGATGCGAGACTCAGACTCGCGTTCAGTTAATCCGTGAAATGTGCGATTAAGCCTGCTAGGCGGAAGTGGTTGGGACAAAATTCTTTGGAATAAAAGAGTCTGATGGTTCTTTGGGATAAATATTCACGTATTAAATGTCCAAATTCTTGTTATAGTCACAAAATAAGAAATCACCATTCAATACTGAACACAAATCCAGCTTTTATCAAAAATGCCGTTTATATTCTACAGAAATAGGTTAAAGAAACTTATCGGAGAACAGGATAAAGTACTTTCTCGTTATATAGATGCCATTGAAATTCGTCAGACAAATGTCCACCTTCGTGACTGAGTCATATTTCAGGAATTTTCAGCCCGAAATGTAAAATTCTATTGAACTTAATTTTGAAAATGCTGAGCATTCCGTGACCCCTGAGCCCAAGAATTTGTCTTAATTGGATTACTCATAACAAATGAACCCGAAGCTTGTAAGTTAAAAATTGTTAAAATGGTTAACATTGTGACGCTTAAGATCAGAGTTCTGAAAGATGATTTCCGCCGCTGATGAGCTGATAATGGTCTTGCTGGAAGCTATTCAATTTTCTAAACTATCAACGACGAGTGTGCCTGATAGACAGAAAAAAGTAAGGCCAAATGGAACAAATTTATAGAAATCAATATTATCGCGTGGATCTACAGAAAACCCGACTGGTGATAGGCCCAGGGACGAAAAGCTTCCGCTTTATTTCCAAATTGCGACCTGATCATCCGGGAAAATTTAGCGGGGCTAATCAAAGGTTCGTACGGTTTCCGCAGTGATGGAGTCAACTGACCGCAGAATCAAAATCTTGCGATTCGTTAAAAAAGGGGAGAAAAAGAACGTGATTTGAGTGCACTGGTTGGCGTTTCTGTTGCAGATATTTCCACGAGAGCAGAAGCAAAACTTACTTTATCACGAATTGGGAAGACAGCTTTGGAATCAGATGTGGTGTGCCAAAACCCGGTACGTCCAATGCATGATCCTTGGAAAACGATGTCTTAAGAGCGTTATTTCAATTCGAAGACAAGATCTTCCGGAAGCTTTCTGTTCGCTGTTACGTAGATCGATGGAATGAAACGAGTTGAGTCAGAGCTTGTATGAACTAAGGTCAACCTAAAGTGCCAAAAAGGGATCACGTGTTGAATTTGAGAAAGAATTCAAAAGACGTCGGAAATCGGTCTGGCGATCGATTCACTTTGCTGATAAGTGCATGATATATGGCAAATCCCGGAGTGTTAATGAAAGGTTTACCTGTGGAAAAGGTTTTCCCCAGGGAAAGCCATCCACAAACAATGTGACTGCGGCATCCATTTGTCCTTATTTTTTGGTCTGCGATAAAGTATGGCCACATACGTCTTCCGAGTGCTATCAGAAAAACATTAAACAATATGAAATTCTCGGAGCTCATGAAAGGCGTAGTTCCGGAGTGTTAAACCAAAGGCTTATAGAGGAAAATTACCGTCTTACACGATAATGCTCCGTGTCATGTCTAACAAGAGTTCGATTGAATTTCCTCCGTAGACCATACAGTTTTATTGTTATTATCTTAGTGGGTGTTAAACCATGAGCTCTTCAAAAGTATAATCTTTACAATCTTCTCCCATCATCCCCGAATGACGAGTTTATTGAATTTATCATCCTAAATTTGTCACCAAGTGGGAAAATAATACCTAATGTGTTCATATTTACTGACCACTAAGGGCTATCTCCATGCAACTTGGGACTTTCAAATTGGGATACAAGTTTTACGAAAGAAATACGTCGATTCGGAGAACCACGGTGTCTACGCAATTTCGACAACCCTTGTAACTGTTGACAAGATATTTACAATCCCTAGATTGCACATTTTATATCTGAAACCAATTTTTCACATCTCATCTGGAGCCTATTGCTGAATGGTTTTTCCTTTGATTCCGTTTTTCAATAAAACGCAACAGCATCGACTTTGATCACCGAGGCCAAGCTCACATGGAAACAATTTTGATGGCTCAGTCTGGTTGCATTCTGTTGATAGCTGTCACTTCCTCAAACCAAAATTACTTTGAATAGCTGACTATTTTGAACTCAAAATTCTGTATCGCTTCTTTTTCATTTACCTCCGACTGGCTTCATTATTCGTCGGTCATATTAACACCTGTTTACTGATTGAAGAGGCAATAACTCTTTGTAAATCAGTGTTTCTGACCCACTCATGTGTGCATTTCATAACCGTCAGCAGTTCTGCTTTCTTTGAAATCATTAAGCAAGTCATTTTCAGTCATCTCCGGGCGTAACCACATTGACCCATTGCGTTAAAGTACATGTGAACTACGTTGACCGACATGTGGCACGTGCATGCATGCCACTGCCAAACCCTAATCTCCAACCGCACACAACCCATCCGGTCAGGATGCCAACGATACCCTCAGCCATCCGACTAAGCACGATGATCATGTTCGTATCAGGTCAAGATTTGCGCAGCTGACTTTTTACAACTGCCTCGAGGCACCAAAAAGTGCAAATACCTGGTTAGAAATACGACAATCGGTGCGTTCATGCTATCTGGTCCGGAACTAAGTTTAACTGAGACCTTGAAAGCAAGCAGCCTGGAGAGGCTTATTTGTAATAGAAACTTCGGGAAGGTCGTACGAGTATCGCGAATTGAAGGAATGGATTTTCTATTCCGTTTCAGTTGGTCGTATCAGCTTTGCACAAGCAAACGGAAAACTGGATGGAGGTGGAGAAACCCCCAGTCTGGAAGACGGTGCAACAATCCAAGAGGACTGATTCGTAATGTGTTTATATTTGTATTTTTAAATCAATACCGGTGTGCCACATTTTTTAAGACAAATCTTTACATTGCTGAATTCCGTCTTTTTGCCCTCGGCTGACAGTTACAAAATTTGTGCCGCGATCCGGGACGAAGGATGCCCGAAACCGTCAGCTGAATCTGATAATCGGGAAGAGGCCATAGCCTTCTCGCCAC
The DNA here is from genome assembly GCA_948099385.1 of Fasciola hepatica. NCBI lineage: Eukaryota > Metazoa > Platyhelminthes > Trematoda > Plagiorchiida > Fasciolidae > Fasciola > Fasciola hepatica. The sequence continues at coordinate 205,113 of CANUEZ040000076.1, read as the reverse complement.
CGAAGAACCACCTGGGGAGTTCATCGGTCCACGAACTTTCACACGCATTGACGGAGTGCAAAATAATCAGAACTTAACAAGTGCCTACTCCGGGGGCCCCCGATAAATTTTGCTTTAAGGGAAACTACAACCGGTCGGAGAGTCAGGTGTGGCGATACCTTCGATGGTTCGCAGAAAAGCGACGAGAAGATGTTACCACAGGGCTGCTGGCAGGAGAAGTCAATGATGTCGTCAATGAAGTGGGCGTTTTTGAAAGCGGTGACTTGGATTCTGCCTTCAAGCACATCCGGAGACTTTTTAAAGCCCCTGGACACCCTTCTCAGTACCAGCAGGAGTTTCACGGAAGAAAGCAGCGGCCGTGTGAGGACGTACGGCCCTTTGGTATCGTGCTGCAACAGATGAGTCAGTGGGCGTATCCCGATGAGGCCAAGGAGGAGCAGTAAAGCTGGGTGTTAGAGCCGGTATTTGATGGCCACTCGAACCTGTGGGTACCTGTACATTTCCGACTTTTTCCATGATTTTCAACGTCCCTTGGTGCGACACTCCTTTGTCGTACCGACGTTTTAATGTAAAACACACACACCTTTTGGTCGTCATCACCGCGCAATACAAAAAAGGCTGTAAATAAATCTTTCATTCTGGCACGGTCTCATCTTCTGGTTTGGAGCGTCTCGGTCGGAACTAACTGAGTGAAACAAAACATTTTAGAAGCTTCAACGGCGTCTCTTGGCACTTCGCTCAATACCATCCTGTTCTGTTCAACGGATGGCTGTCAGACCGAACTGAACTGAAGACATTTGCGGATATTGGCTCTTCGGCGCTCATTTCCTGATCACAAGAACACTGAACAACTGTGAGTTTGTGTCACACCTTTTGTTTCATTTTAATTCTTATTGTACATACCATTTTGGCCTTTTTATCACCGCACGCTCCTCCGCCCATCTTAGTTTGCTAGTGTCGTCTTAGATATTGTTGACATTCATTTAGTGTACCATATAGACAGAGTAGTACGCTACAAAATTGGTGAGCCCAAGTTGTTTTTTCCATCCGTTGACACTAGTTTGATTCTTTTGGTCCAGGTTCCACACGATTCACCATGTCTGACAGCGAATCTATTGACATCCACGCAGTTGCTCTCAAACTTCCCGTTTTTGCCCCGACCAACCCTCGAGTGTGGTTTCGACAAATAGAAGCCGTATTTGCCATTCGACGTATAACCAGCGAGCGCGTGAAGTACTCTCACGTTGTCCAAGCGCTTCCCTTTGACACCGCCGTTGACGTGGAAGATCTCCTCGATCCCATTCCACCAGAAGCTCCTTACACGAAGCTTAAGAAAGCAGTCATTCAGCGTACGGGAAAATCAGCCGGAAAAATGCTCCGTGAGCTGTTCACTTCGGTGGAGCTCGGAGACCAAACTCCGTCCCAGCTTATGCGCCACATGCGGTCGCTGCTGGCTGGACGTCAAATGGACGACACCATTTTCAGGGAGATATGGGTTGATAAACTACCTCTCCCGATGCAGCAGGTCCTGTCAATGCTGGAGCCCACTACTCCTCTTGACAAAGTTGCACAACACGCCGACAGAATAATGGAATGCTTCCCAGCTGGTAGACCCTGTGTTCACATGACATCACCCGCCGAAACCACTCCGACGCACGAATCCCCTATGAAATTACCAATTCCTGCTCCAGATCGCCGTGGCGACGTTTCTCGCAGTCCTGATTCCCCATCTCATCACCCTCATATCGATAAGGAAATTACGGACCTAAAAGAAACCGTTCGCATTTTGTGCAATCAGGTCAGTGCAATGTGCAACGCATTTACTACTCATCGATCTGTGCCCGTCGAAGTACCTCATCGACTTAAATCATGGTCCAGAAACCGCCGGTTACAAACCTGGTGTTGGTACCACCGCACATTCGGCTCCCAGGCACGCCGCTGTGATCCTCCATGTTCATTCCGCACTTCCACCCCACAGTCAAACGACCAGGCCAGCCAGTAACGGCGACGACTTCGGCTGGCTCTCCACATGAAAGTCGCCTATTTTGTATCGTTGACCGATCCAGTGGCCTTCGATTCCTCATTGATACCGGCGCCGAGATCAGTGTAATCCCCCCACCCAAACATCACAGCCTCAAACCATCTCACTTCACTCTGCAAGCAGCAAACACAACAACTATTGCTACATTCGGCCAACGGTCCATCACTCTTGATTTAGGCCTCCGACGCTCTTTTCAATGGGTTTTCATCCAGGCGGATGTTCAGACTCCCAATATTGGCGCGGATTTCCTCTCACACTTTGGCCTAACTGTGGACCTCAGAAATCGCAAGCTGGTAGACACCACAACCAAGCTTTGTGCAGTCGGCATTGGTAAATGCACCAACTCCCTGGGTATTCGGCTGGCGATCCCGCAATCGCCGTTTGCTGACATTTTGAAGGAGTTTCCATCCCTCACTAAACCGTGTCAGTTCACCGACCCAGTCTCTCGTACTGTGCATCACCACATCGCTACAAAAGGCCAACCTGTTCACTTTCAACCACGCCAACTCAAAGCCGACAAAATCCTTATTGCACGCCTTGAATTCGAACATATGATGAATCTTGACATCATTCGACCGTCTTCAAGCCCATGGACCTCGCCTTTGCACATGGCTCCAAAATCATCTGGTGATTGGAGACCCTGTAGAGACTACCGTGCTCTCAACAACGTCACCGTCCCCGACAGGTACCCGATCGCACACATTCATGATTTTGCACAGAACCTCTCTGGGAAGACAATCTTTTCCAAGATTGACCTCGTAAAGGCATATCACCAAATCCCCGTGGCCGAAGAAGACATTTTCAAGACAGCCATCACCACGCCTTTTGGCCTGTTCGAGTTCATTCGCATGCCATTTTGATTGAGAAACGCTGCTCAGACGTTCCAACGATTCGTCGATGAAGTGCTTCGAGCTCTACCCTTTCGCGTTTGGCTACATCGACGACATCTTAATTGCCAGCGCCTCTCCATCGGAGCATGCCAGCCACCTGCGTCAACTCTTTCAACGTTTCCAACAATACGGACTTCAGCTGAACCCTAGTAAATGCGTGTTCGGCGTTCCGTCCCTCGACTTTCTCGGGCACCATATCGATCAAAACGGTTTGACACCCATCCCAGATAAGGTGCGCAGCATCCTCTCATTTCCTGCACCTCAAACAATCACACAATTACGACGTTTCTTGGGAATTTTGAACTACTACCGTCGCTTCATTCCCCATTGTGCGACCATTGTTTCACCTTTGACCGATCTTCTCAAGTCCAACGTCAAGACGATCGATTTCACTCCCGAGGCTGAGACAGCTTTCACAGAAGCCAAAAAAGCTCTCGCGGATGCCACCATGCTCCACCAACCACATTCGGATCCAAATACTGAGTTAGTCCTAACGACTGATGCATCAAATACTGCAGTCGGAGCAGTGCTTCACCAAATAGTGGACAACCAATTACAGCCCTTGGCGTTCTTCTCCAGGCGGCACAGACAAGATACAGCACGTTTTCTCGTGAACTCCTGGCTATATACTTGTCAATCCGTCATTTCCGTCATCTTTTGGAAGGACGACAATTTCGTGTGCACACTGACCACAAACCCCTGACACACGCGCTTCATGCCAAGCCTGACCGACATTCACCCAGAGATATCCGCTATTTGGATTATATTTCTCAGTTCACAACAGACATCCGCTACGTGCGTGGAGTTGATAATGTTGTGGCTGATGCTTTATCCAGACCTGACATCAACACGATGCAGACTAAATTCGATCTTACGGAACTGGCAAACCTCCAACGTGACGATCCATCCTTTCTCGGACTGCGCACATCCTCCACACTCCAGCTCAAGGATTCTCCCCTACCTTCAGCCGATGGCACAGTCCTATGTGACTGGTCTACAGGTCACCCTCGTCCTGTCGTTCCAACTTCCTACAGGAAGATCGTTTTCGATCATTTTCATTCTCGTTCCCATCCTGGTATCCGTGCATCTCGCAAATTCATTTCTGCCAGATTTGTTTGGCCCAATATGAATTCTGACATTGCATTATGGACTAAACAATGTTTACAATGTCAGAGAAACAAAGTCCACCACCACACTTTTTCTCCTCCCAGTACATTCACCGTTCCCGACGTCCGTTTCACACATATTCACGTCGATCTTGTTGGTCCACTACCACCATCAAATGGACATACCCACTTATTAACCGTTGTTGATCGTTCCACACGCTGGCCGGTGGCAGTACCCATTTCCGACACCTCGGCAGAAAATATTGCGAAAGTACTACTCCAACACTGGATTGTTACATTTGGTGTACCGTCTACCGTCACCACAGACCGTGGCAGCCAATTCCAATCGACTTTGTTTCGTGAGTTCACTAAACTGCTTGGCTGTAAACACATCACAACAACTGCATACCATACTTCGTCCAATGGCATGGTAGAGCACCTACACCGTCAACTCAAAGCAGCACTGATATCACAGCCAAACCCCAATAACTGGAGCGACAACCTGCCACTAGTTCTCTTGGGTCTGTGGTCATCAGTCAAAGACGATCTTCACAGCACGTTGGTTGAACTCGTTTTCGGTACCACCATATGCCTTCCAGGTGAGTATGTTCAACCCAGCACCGGTGCCAGTCCTAACCCATCCCAATTTGTCCAACAACTCAAAGACCGTATGTCACACCTTCGTCCAACACCCACTCGCTCGTCATCCACACACGTTTTTGTACATAATGATCTATATACGTCACCTTTTGTTTTTATTCGTAACGATGCTGCTCGAAAACCACTCACACCACCGTATGACGGTCCATTTAGGGTGCTTAGTCGCACAGACAAATATTTCGTGGTTCAAAAAGCCGATAAGCCAGACACCGTTTCCATTCACAGACTGAAACCCGCGTATTTTGATACACCTCCATCACCAGCAACACCGACACCATCACCATCCATAGACACACCACCAACAATTCCTGTTGATGATCCACCCTCTATCATCACACCAGACACTACACCACACCCGTCAGCACCACCACAGCAACAACCTTCCTTGGTAACCCGCCGTTCCGGCAGAAACGTTCTCCATCCTGGCAGATTTCAAGACTTTGTTAGTTGACGTTTTCTTTCGCTAACCGTTTCCTCTTTCTCTTTTTCTATCGAGCGTTTATTTTGTACAACAAACGCTCTGGCGGGGGAGTTGTGTAGGTACCTGTACATTTCCGACTTTTTCCATGATTTTCAACGTCCCTTGGTGCGACACTCCTTTGTCGTACCGACGTTTTAATGTAAAACACACACACCTTTTGGTCGTCATCACCGCGCAATACAAAAAAGGCTGTAAATAAATCTTTCATTCTGGCACGGTCTCATCTTCTGGTTTGGAGCGTCTCGGTCGGAACTAACTGAGTGAAACAAAACATTTTAGAAGCTTCAACGGCGTCTCTTGGCACTTCGCTCAATACCATCCTGTTCTGTTCAACGGATGGCTGTCAGACCGAACTGAACTGAAGACATTTGCGGATATTGGCTCTTCGGCGCTCATTTCCTGATCACAAGAACACTGAACAACTGTGAGTTTGTGTCACACCTTTTGTTTCATTTTAATTCTTAATGTACATACCATTTTGGCCTTTTTATCACCGCACGCTCCTCCGCCCATCTTAGTTTGCTAGTGTCGTCTTAGATATTGTTGACATTCATTTAGTGTACCATATAGACAGAGTAGTACGCTACAAACCCCAGGTGTGAAGTGGTCACTGTTACGAGGGAAGTTCGAGAACTTAGCACAGGTATTGTCTGCGAGGGAAGCAGAATAACTCGTGGGACGGGCAGTCGCGGGGTACCAGCTAGGGACTAGTGTTGCTCTTTACGTGAATGGCGACCGAGGACTCAACAGCCGACCCGTAATCACACTAAATGGAGACGAAGCTGGTATCGAGGAAGGCACATCGGAACACGTCGCCCATCTTATAGCGAGATCCAAGGCTTCAGCTCCAATCGGTGGTATACTGGTCCCCGCAACAGCCCTCCCGGACCATCGTATTCACAGCCAGACGGGAGCGGTCTGCCCTTCTACGGAACGAGGCCACAAACTCAGAAACAAAGTAGGTCCATTGTTCCTGCCGTTTCGGTAGGTTTCACTTGTGCCGAATCATTATCTGTTCGAGTGAAAGTTAATGGAACCGTTTTGGGTGGGCTGGTTGATACGGGAGCCGCGTGTAGTTTAGTCAGTGCAAAATTGGTGGCAGCAGTCAAAAACTTTGGGTCAGTCTCTTGTAGCATAGCTCTAACGCTTCAGCCAGTAGTCAATAAGCTATAAATGCTACGAGTAAAACTCCAAACGTTTGATGGATCATGCGGCATCTGTTTTTGTTTTCTAAGACAGTTAGAGTATTTCGTGGTACATAAAACAAACGACAATAGACGGAGTTTATTCTGCTAGCTTCATTATTGTAAGTAAGGGAGCACAAGGCGACAGAGGAGTTTGTGAAGCTATCACCGGTTATCGATCATCAGCAGGCGTGTAAAATACTGAAACAACTTTTTAAACAATCCTAATTGACAGCACCACGAGGAGCGTAAGCATCTGGAGCTGTCGCACATCGAAAGAGTAGCTTTTGTTGTTCAACGAATTGTTACAGCAATTACCAGTCCATAGACATGAATCGCCGGCAGTCTCTTAGTTCATGTTAGTCTTCATACGGAGTGCAACCGGTACTTTAGTTTTTCATCATTCTATTGCCTTGTGTCCCTGCTGCCTGCATGAATGCAGACCCGTTCATCTTATGATCGGCACAACAACTAGGCCGCTGAATGTTACTTCAAGGTCACTGGGTCTCCCTTGCTAGCCCACCTAATCTGCTGTCTGAGATTCAAGCTTGAACTGAAACGGATTCCGAGAGACTAGAAAACCTTGATTCCTTTTTTTACACGTTAGTCGGTCCACTAACTCAGCCAATTTGTGCTGCCTCGCGCTTGGCAGTTTGCTGGTGATCTTCTCTAAAGTCGTTCTACAGCCCCATCAGATCCATCTGTGAACCATATAGCGTAAGCTTCAACGGGCACTAGAATCTTGATGTGCATTTACATGGAAAACGGAATAAACGCAGTGCGCAGATCCTTCTGATGTGACGCAAACACCCAGTGATCACCTTTAAACAACGAGTGAACATTTAATGGAAGCTACTTTCAGGCCGAATTTATGATTGTTCTGTGCCGACCCGTTGAAGTAGTCCACTTCTTTCTCAAAAAGAGAATTTAGGGAGGATAAACAGGTGGCACTAACATGTATACATTATATTTACTGTAATAGCAAACGAAAAACTGGAAGAAGGTGCAGAAACCGCCAATCTGGAAGACGGTGCAACAGTCCGAGAGGACTGATTCGTAATGGGCTTATATTTGTATTTTAACAATAATACCGGTGTGCCACATTTTTTTAGATAAATCTTTACATTGCTGAATTCCGTCTTTTCGCCTTCGGCTGACTGTTACATATCGAGTGTGATTTGCGGGTCATCAGATTCGTAATTGGTCAAGTCAGACTGATTCATGTAAAGGAATGGGTCCCCGGAAGAGATTTCTCCAGTGAATTTTCCGATACTCTAGACTCAAAAGGAGAAAATAATCCGAAAATTGCTGTGAACCCGTGAATAGGTGATGTCTGACCAAAACGCACTCGTTCGATGGAAGACCACAGATTGATGCAATTTTGTGAGTTCTGTTTACTCCGCATAGCTTAGGCTGGTCTCCATTTCTTGTTACGGATCAGCATTCGCCAGTTTTTCCAACTTCTGGTTCATTTTCCCTGGATCATTCTACATCTACGAGCTGACTGTAATTTACGGGGACCGTTAACGTGGTACGGCCAACTGCATGACAACAAATCAATGCATGCATCCAATCTCTCTGATCGGGTGTCACTTCTACCAGTAGGCCCCATCATATTCCCTTGTACAGTCTAATCATATAATTTATGTAAGCGTTATTTAGAGAATCTAAAACTCACTTCAAGTCCGATTTGATTATAGTTTCCCATGGAAGGACAGCAAGTTACGGGATGAGATTATTGTGGTCTGCGCGAGAAGAAATGTACAGTATCTATTTCCCTTTTGTTGAAACCAATATCTCAGTTCCTTCTCGGATCGTATTCAGGTACACGCACAAACAAGGGCATAGACAAGTGCATACTCATCATCCAAAAGCACCTGCTTTTATTCAGAGATAAACTCGTACTATGATTCAGTAACATGGAATTGAGATCCTGGGCAAGTCCGGCGAACTAGCGGGTTGCAAAAGAAAGGTAGCTCGGACTGTTGTCGACCTCAACTGTTAATATGGGTAATAAGATTTTAGGCGTATTTATAATTCGGTTCATGAAGCAGTAACAAAACTGAATTCATCATATAGAACCACGGGAACACTACCCAGCTATTTCACCTGGTTTACTAATAATCATCAGTTGAAGTGCACACCCACTGAGCTCTCAGTGGGACTCGAACTTGGAGTAGACGACTGTAAGTCGAACACCTAACAACTAGAATTTTCCGACTGGATGACAGTAGTTTACTGAAAGTCAACTCGGACTGTTTGGTGGTGATGTTCTTGACCGACAGTCGTATACCCCGGGTTCATGTTCCAGTGAAGACTTGGTGGATGTGTATGGATGATGACTCCTCTCAGGGATAAAAATGGTTGGGCTTTGTTTTTGTAGTTTTTTGTGCCAAGCTGAGGGGTAATACTGCACGACCAGTCAAATTTTAAATGAATCCTTTCCACCATCATGACCGACGTTTAAAAAATAATTTGTTTTGATAGCATTCAGCTTATGATAATAACCCAATTACCCTCACAAAGAAATCTTTTGAAAGGAAATGTTTTGTAAGCAAAAGGAATCCTGTTAGACAGGTCATACATCTAAGGCGTTTCATTATTGATTAGTCACACGAACTAAGGTCACACAAACTGCTTCACAGAAATTCATAATAGAAGAATTCAAATTACTGCTGACCGTATCTATGTCCTCTATTCACATTTCAGTATCACCAACTGATGACCTGAGACTGCTCCGTGTGAATACGAATGACCTTCACGGAATTAAGAGGAATAAAAGCAACATGTTGAGTTGTTTCTTTTTACACATGTTTCAAAATATGTTTGAATGCTGTTTCCGAAAGCGTTTCCTACTTACCAAAGAAAAATTGCGTGAAAAATTCTCACAATTGTGTGGTTGCTCTCACGGATTCTTCTAAACGAATTTCTAAAGCTAGATTGGCTGTTTTTGTCTTCAGTGAACCGTTTTAAACCCTTCGGTAGATCAGCATTTCGTAAAAGATATCCAAACTACTCGGAACAGTTGAAAAGCGAATGAATAGGAAGTATTCTTCATTCCGGTTTCCACTGGTAATGATGGAAAATATACGCAATATTGAGGATCTACGTCTATCCACTGAAGTCCACCCGAATGAAACACAATTGAAAGCATCGGCAAATAATTTCTCAGAAACCTGATCTGTATATTTTATTTAAAACTCTTCCCGGCCGTAGTCAGACGGTTATCGTTTCGGACTCTGGACAATAGTGATCCAGGTCCGATTGATGTCAGTTCACCATTTGGAAGCTTTCCTCCTTGTGGTGGCCCTCTTCCGGAATTTTTGCAACTTGCGTGCAATAAATAGGGAAAATATAAATAACAAAAATGATTCTTATTGTGAAAACCTTATTCAAATACTGAACGTCCCCAATCAATTACTGATTTTGAACAGTCTTGGAAAGATGACCGTAGATGGGGATCGGCTTTCTGGCCTGTGTTCATCAAAATCTTCCTTGGGAAGTGGTGTGACGAACAATTCATACCACCAACAGATCTGATCCCCGTAGCTCTGATGAAATAATTTAAGACCAAATTTAAGCACCCAACAAGAAGGCAGAAATTCACTCAACCTAACTGCAACCAATTTCCACAACCTAATGATCGTTCAGCTTGACGTTATTATCGTTATCAGTTTATAAACAGCGAAACATGACATTGTCAGTGCTTATTGAGGATGTCACCTTTTGTGGTGAACAAAAAGTTGCGACACAAACGCTAAGTTATTGATGAGGAAAACCACAAAATGTAATGACGTGAACTAATAGCAATAAAAGCTAATATGATATTCATATGGTAACCAGTTTGAATCAAATCATTCGGCTAAATAATGAATAAAAAAATGTGAACGACTTTCATGGGGAAAAGACTTATATTATTGTAGATGACGTTAAAAACGTGTGTAATGGTAATCCACTTGCATTTCTCACATCGAAAAGTCTGACTCCGCGAGCCGGAATCGAACCCGCGACCCTCCGTATATCGGGCACATGCTCTACAAGAGTTTGACTTTTCAATGTGAAAAATGCAAGTAGATTTTCCATTACATACGATTCAGGTTCCTCGTGCCAACAATACATCCTCTTAAAATGTGTGTTATGCTGTACTTACCTCGGTAACAACAAATTACAGGATCATTTTAAATATTTTGATTCTCTTGTTTAGGTCTGTTAGGGAGATTTTTCAACAGTTTCGTAGTAGCTGTAATGAAAGGCGTACAGCAAATGCACTTACCACTTCATTCACCGAGATACAGAGAGAGCTTAAGTGTTGCCTTGTAACTGGGTCCTTCGTGCCGTGGTGAAGTGAACCACTGTTTCCTGCACAATTTGCGATGAATCTTTCGTTAGATCACATTTAGGACTGACAAAAAATCGGATTTCAAAATTACCATTGCAATTCCAGAAGAATTTTGAAGTATTTCAATTGTGAACAATAATTATGATACTTTGTAGTATACAGTTTCATTGCTCGGCACAAGTAAAAGTTAGTATACTGACAATCAAGCAAATTTGAACAACGTTGATTTTTGTAAAATTGAACTCTTGACACTTTTCCGGTCCGGTGGTCTGATAGTCTGTTGGGGTACTGGTAGAACAGTGATGAGTTCTGCAAGACCGATAGAAAAAATGGCGTCCGTGTGTGTTTAATTTCCTGGAATGTCATTTTCGTAGAAAACTCCCAAACATTTTGTGCATTACCATAGCAATTAAACTGCAAGTGGTGCGTTATTGTATCTGGAGGACAGGACAAAGTTCCCACGGGAAGCACACGACCTGTTTCGCGGCTGTTGCTGCTTACCGGATATACATACCCGATATTGTCTTGCCCGATCACCTCTACACTTGGGCACTCCACAGTAGGCTTATCACCTTATTCTCCATAACAGGATTATCAAAATGGCTATATTTTACACGGAAACTATTGCCAGGTAGATATCGAGGTACTTCTTGAATTGTTGTGCGTTTTTATGGGACCGTCAAACAGTCCAAGATTTTGTTCAATTGGTTGTCAGGTAACAACCCCCATTTCACCGGGATTTAGCACCAGCTTTCCGTTCGAACTGGAAAAGATGCCACTTGTCTGATACTGAAAATTACAGGAGAAAGCACACAGTATGATTAAAAGTGGTCTGATCACACATATTCAGTTAGTTTTTCACGGCAATGAATAATTCATTTTCAGAATACACGTCAGTAACCCATATCGGTACTTGCTCGAAACCCGCTATTGCCCGTGGTCAAGGATGATCAACAACTGTTGATAAAGCATATTATCTAAATTAGGTGCGTTTTTATTAGCTCACAAAGGAGGAACAACATAAATGGAATAGAACATCCTCAGAGGACCATATAAAAAAAATTATATAGCAAATGAACAAAACAAAAAGAACTTCAGTTCAGTTCAAAATACCTGAATTGCAGGTAGGTAATCACCTCTGCTTAAGGTAAAAAATGAAACTTCATTTTGGTTGCTAATGTTCTAAAATCAACCCACACACACTGTTCTACTGAACTTCCAGCAAGGTGCAATAATCACTCTCACTTACTTTTAAATTCTTTAATTCGATACCTTTCAGTAGAACGACAGTTGGATACAAAATCGCAAGAACGGTCAGGCAGTGAAGCTGAGGTCATGAAGACAAAAATGCGAAACTATTTTCATTCATGAACGAGAAATAACGCAATTTTTCATTGTTCGTCTACATCCGGCATATAAAATAACATTAGTTTCTATTTCATACCAAATTACTCCGTTCAAAACAAAAGTGTTTTCCTAATGAACATCCATAGATTTGTCTGGTAGACCTGAAAAAAGAGGAACGCATCAATTGGTGTAAAAAGCCCACTGTAGCTCCATGATACACGTTGACATGTCACAAAACTTCGGATATTAAAATCTTTCGGCAGTGACAAAAACAAAAGTTCTCGGGCTCAGAGTCCACTTTGATTGACAAACCAGTTTTTGTGGGACTGAGTACGCTGAAAGTTCGTAGCTTCCTTTGAACGAATTTTGGTTGCTCTTATTCTGCTGTCATGACAGATGCGGTTATGTCTGCTCAACTCACCTCGAAAAGGGACGACTGACCTGACAAATTTGACCAGTGTGCTAACCATACAGAATCAGGACGACAAGAAACCCATTTGTCACAGCTGTGTTTACCTTGATAATTTGGGCTTGTTCAAACTTAATCTTCTTCTAAATAACCTTTAGGTTTGTCGTTCTTTATTGGGTCATTCAGATATCATGAGCCTAGTACTTAAACGAAATGCCTTTTTAGTAGCAGATTTTTGGAAAAACAACAAAAGCAACCACAAAAGACGGCTTAGACTGATAAATTTGTTGGAGTGAAAAAAAATTATCTTCAAAAAAGTTAAACTGCTCACAGTGGATCATCATTTTCGCCATCGGAACAAGTTCCGTTTCTTTGTATTTGTCCGGATAAACTCCCTAAGTGCTTCTCGTATTTCACTGATACACCACGGTCAGGATCAACGGAATCTTGTGGAAACGAAAACAATCAGATAATTGGATGAGAAGATCTCCTAGATAAAAATGAATTCGTTTTATTTTAGTATGGATGACAAGGGCAGATCTACGCGTACAGTGGCCATTATCGATAAGGTATCTGGGGCCTAACAGGATTGCGAAACGACACACGTGCAAACTTGGCCTTGAGTCTTCTTCGGTGGCAGTAAATAATTCCAAGCAAAGAAGGACGTCAATGTAGTAGTCTGCCACAATAGCCGACTACTGTATTTGACTAATTCTCTGTGCAGTAAAGGAATTCCGGTAAACTACCTGGAGATAAGTTTAGTTTAAACTGACGTAGACATAAGTTCCTTTCTTTCTGAATGACTCTTGGCGAGCTACTTTATCCGTTTCCAGCTTGTTCATAAGGGAGTCAGATTGCAAACATACAGATAGGTTCCGTGATATTTGATTGAGTTCTTTGATGTGTGATGAGTGGTGCTGTCCGACTACCAAGGTTTATGTGTCTGGGTATTAATAAGTCCAGTTCTTAGCACGACTATTCCTCAGTACATCATCATGCCATCTTTGTCTTTTGCAGCTCTTTAGGAATGATCTGCAATACCCGAAGTCCCACTAAGAATCGAACTGTGGACAGTTAGGATTATGACTTTCGTACGTTAACCATTGGCCTAACCATGAATACCTCAAATTATTTCTACGAGTGACGAAAATCAATGATCAAAACGAACATATAAGCTTCTCCCTGAAACTGGAGCTGAGAGCTTGTTAAATTAAGCCAAATGAATGATGCACAGAGGAAAAAACTAACAGCATCCAACCAACCAGGCTTTGTGGTTCTAAATTCATGGAATATTGAGCAATTAGAGATATATCATAAGCTACTCAGGTAACCGGTAGCGTTCCCACGGTTCTCTACACAATTTCTCTTGATATCAACATTGAGACTATTTCCATTATCGATTAGTTCGATTTCCTCATGTACCTTGAGTTTCTCATGGGAGCTGTTGCTAGCTGAATCGATATAAAATCACTGAATTCAGTGATGGCCAGTTATGCACTAGAGTATAAAGCAGGGAAAGCACATGTCTAATACCATGATTTAAATTCTCGAAAATGTGGTCCTTTGGATGTGCACAGCTGAAACAATCTCCATAGTTATTGTTGAACACGCCCCTCTCTTTCTAGTCAAATTTTCTTGGTTCTTCCTGAAAAGTCAGATAGTTCATTAGAGAGAGGAATGAAAACGATCACCCAATTAGTTGCCAGGCATCAAGCCACTTCTCTGCCCCACAGAAATCATACTGGAGAAAAGAGTTGCCACTCTCGATTATACACCGTTCCAGCCGTATTGAACGCTATAAATTCACTTAGCAGCTTCCTCAGTCTTACCATTTTGTTATTCCTGGGTCTGACCGATTGGCATTTGTACGGTGAGCTCTCACGGTTTTCAGACAGCTATGGAATCTAGTCTTCAGAAAGAATTTGTAGCACCAGTACCTGTTTCTGAAAGTTGGCGAGAAAAATAAAGACGAACATTTTTCGTGCATAGAATTCAACACATTGTAGTGTACTGCAATGTGGGAAATAATAAAAATATAAGGTAATCAGCAACTGCTGGTGTTGACGGTTTTGTCACGAGCAGTTTCGTTTACTCCAGTTGGAAATCACAATGCGGGAATGCAGTACGAAATTATGGTTACATTTTTGCTGTTTGCTTCAGTTCTAATCTAATCTATGAGAAGTCAACAAAGTGGGTTAGCATATTGAGTTAGTATTGCGTTGAGTGCGAACTTTTACTGATGCCAGTTGCTTCCCAAAACCGACAACGAGTTGCTAAACTCCCCATAAGCCACTCCTCTTCTTTGTGCTTGGTAATTGAGTGCATCTGTGAAAAGATAGGGAACAATGTCAGCCGACATGAGGAATCTCGATTTAGTCCGTGTTCTAAGAGAGACCTCGCATTTCACGGTTTTGTAACACTATTCGGGTTATTCCGTTTTCCGCGTTTCGCTATCGACTACCAGTTCAGTAGTCAGACTCTACATTCAGTTCACTCTCGTTCTTTAGTTCTACTGGCCGATTTTCGGATGGCCGATTTGGGTACCGAAACAGTAGTTATCACTGGTGAGGAGTCTGTGACGGTCAGGTGACCAAAACATCGGTAAAACAACAAAATAACCTTAACTTCGGATGAAAGTAGCTACTTATGATATTTGTGCATGAACCTCAATTCAGGACGAAAGTACAAGAAAAACGGGAGTCGTGGCAGAACAGGGTATTATTCAGTTTTATTTTTGGACTAAATACAATGAGAGTAGCAAAATAAACCTCCAAAGGAGTTTCTTTCGTGTACGTAGAGCAATAACATAGTAAAGTATCATAACTTTGTGAGTGACAAATTAATCGTTATCAAACGCGAATGATGGTCTCCAATGTGCTTTGCCACAATTCTTCCCAATGAAATGGGATAAATGCGCGTAGAAAGCGTCATGGGAAGATAAACCAGATGGGGATGTAAAATAATAGTGATTTATCTTTTTCATTTGTTTGAAACCTAATTATTAACTGAAAGATTTTTAAACATCTATATTTGTTTTTAAATCACCGTTAGTTGCACAAATGGATATTTTTGTTTAGTGAGGAAACAATGTGAATAGAATCAACTTTAGCCATTCATTTCACAAGCTTTTAGCTTGATGTCACGTTCAAAAAGCTTGCAAACGTTTTTGACTGACGCACTGGGCACGAAAAAAATACGAAAACTCGAATCGGTTGGAATAAGGTTCGAAATTAATCCAATAAAGGAGTCATTAATATTAGCAAACTTCGGGTTCACTAATTTGTACTAATCTCTGATGGAGTTCGCGGGTCCAGTCTACAGCTTTGTTCCAACAAATGATGCTTTGAGGCACAGGATAGTGGGATGTCTTTCACGACAAAGCATCAGGTGTATATGAGCGTCTTCACACTTCCATCCTAAAAGTGAAGAATAGGAATGCCACTGGTCGTGGTACAAACATTCGACTGATTTGGATTAGCCTGGTTGAAGCAGCAAGATAACGACATTGAGAAAGCTCTGTATCTCCGCACTGCGTGGATGGCCTATTTGCCCGACCTTTCCAACCTCCTTAATGGGTGGATAAATTGAAAGCATATTTCGGCCTCGCTAGTTCATGGCTTGGTTTGAGGCCGAGAGTAAACTTTTACTGCTGGATAAATTTTATTGTGTAGTGGAGACTGCTGGGTGGTAACAAAAAGACGCGGCTGAGGAGTGGATCGTTTTGGGTAAAAAATAAACAGCATATGGCATGTGTGACAATTCTGAAAATTACCCAAAACAGGCTTCACTGACAAACGAAACGAATCCTACAAAGCAGAAATATTGCCCTAATCGAGAACTTTACAAAAGAGGACATCAATCGCGAAAATTGACTGAGCAACACTAAAATTGGGAATAGGAAGATAAGCTCAAAGTCCTCATTCACGTGGCCAAGAAAGACCCCGAATATTCAAGCAGTGTTGGGATTGATCTCGGAAGATCCCAAACAACATAACAGAATAGCTAGAGAGCGCCAAACGTTATGCCTTTTGTATTACTTGTGGTCTGTGTTTGTCTTCTCACGTCAAGCATCTACCTTACTGTTTCACTTGAAAAGATTTCAGGACCACACAGTTTCTGTTTTCGATGAAATAATATTTTTCACAAGCCTCTTTAATTTCCCACGAGAACAATTTTCAATATGCACCTAATTTCATGAATATTTCATCGCAAGGTTTCAATCTTATTACCACCACAACTCAGTTGTCATGCGAAATCAATGAAACGAGGTCTCCTCGTTATTCTTTTGAAATTGACGCACCGATGTGCATCGCGCTTTAGATAGTCTCGAAATGGATGGCGTGCACCAACACTGGAAGACCAGGTGGCACAGTGTGCAAGTGCATACTAAAACTTGAATGGTGACCATGCGTGAGTACGAATCCAACCGGGGCTAAAGAATTTCTGTCTTCGGATCAATACAATATTTTCCTATTCTTCTGAATACCGTTTGAATTTTTGTTCATTCCACAACAGATTAATGGGACTAATTCATTTGTATTTGGATCTTGAATAGGTACGATCTACCGGTATGGTAAATAAGCGACCATTTCGAATGAGAAACCTGGGGTAGCACATTCACGTGCAATAGACTCAAGGCTTTCAACTGCTTTAAAACGTTTCTGTGAGTTACATTTGGAGTGCAGGCCAGTATGGGGTGTCACGTCAGACAGCGATATTAAACTAAGCTGCACTATACATACACAACAGTCACATTACAAAATGGACAAGCCCCACCTTTTCACGTCCTCCCAAAAAAACTTTCAAGTACTGAACATTCTATGAATGAATAATTTTCAATTTTCCTTTCATTTATCATACTACAAAGGACAACGTATTTCAAGGAGGCCGTGGTCTTAAAGGAAAACGGGTTTTTCGCTATTGGTGTTTTTCCGTATGATGAATTGGGATTATTCAGTATATTTCTGCGTTTTAAACGAAAATGCAGTAAAACCCTATTACTAGTCAGTGGGCTCTAAAACGTCAACCTGGGGTGGTATCAGTTACGAAGGTTGCAAAAGGCAGTCAGGTGACACAGGGTGCTTAAAAATGTCGGCTTCTTTATCGAAGCGGTTGTCACATGGGGGCAAATGTACTATTGATCATAGTATGGAAAGCCACATGCGTTTATAAGAAAGAAAGCTTGTCCGAGAATTATGTCCTGTAGATCCAACATATATGTCCATCGCTAATCGCTCTGCAGATTTCGTTGGGAACCCTTGCTTACACGTAGTATTTGAAACTATCTGGTAACGGCCACCAATTTAACAAGCGGTTAATAAATAGGTTTTACAGTGACCGTATATCACACCAGTGTTGATCGTGGACAGAGAAGATACAGTTTGACCACACTTTAAGTAAAATGACTCATTGTAGTTTTGTTTTCAATCGGTATGAAATAATCTTTGCTGTTGGCCTCTTTTATTGAGAAAAAGAAGAGAGATATGGACAAAAATGATTTTGGCAACGCATTCTCAGTCAGTTCTGAACTCACGTTACAAATATTTGCGTCATGTTAGTGAAAGAATAATAGGTTATCTTCCAAGGGACTTAAAGTGACTGTAATTCTTGCATCCGCGCACCCGTCGAACGCGACGACGTACCCACTGGAGTCGGTTTTTTGACTCCCTGAGGAGATACAAAGCAGTTGAGTACTACCGACTTGAATGAACTATAGCCAGAATTAGGAGTGCACTAATTTAGATCGATTAGATAGGTATTACTCTTCACATGGCACTTGCTTATTTAAGAATTGACCGTGGTTTAGGCTTCGCCGAAAGCTCAGCATCCCATCTCCGAAGTAGCAACTATAAGCAAAGCTTGAGAATTCTCGGTTTCCTTGGCCGTGAGGCGTAACTTATAGATTTCAAAGCATCCATTTCACTGGACTATCACAGAACTATCATCAGACATCAAAATTGGAATTTAGTTTAACATTTGGGAATCGGTTATCTTTCATCGGTAAGATTTCGAACTCTAACTTGGGCATCGTTAACTAATGTGGCCCTACTTTTCTTCTCACAAAACATTCCATCGGCTCTCAACCCAGATTAATTTTCCACTCGCTGATTTCCTCGTGGACTTCTTCTGTTGCTATTCGTTTTTATTTATGTCGAACTATCTCCGGTCTCGATCAGTTATTCAACAAGTTTTAATCACTACACCGTCAGCTTCAGTCTCCCGAAAGATGGCTTACCTACGTTGTTTTCTGAAAGTCATGGCGCTGCTGGCTGACTGACAGTACAACAATGTAATCAAAAGAGCCAATTCTGTTCATGTTCTGTGTCGATCCATCTATCAGTTGGCATGTTTTGGCATTTTAGTCCGGTCGAAAGAAGGAAACTGGAAGGCCAGTTCTCCCTTTCAAGTGGAATTATTCAATGGTAAACAACTGGAATCCTCGAAATATTCAATCACCTGTGTAAGTTTAAACTTCACATATATAAATATATATACTACATTTTTATATATACTTGTCGAAATATATATATATATATATATATATATATATATATATGTAAACACTGACTATCGCTCAGTCATTACACCGGGACTGGTCAAAAGGTCATCATTTTCTAAACCGGACCTTGCACTCTCGAGTTCAAACCTTTCCCCTGTCTATCAGTTCACAGTACGGCAGCTTTTGATTCGCTGTGGCCCCATTCCAAAGATATAGCACACTTGTCATATGACTAATGGAGAAGTTAAACGTTTACTGCTAACATTACGATTATTATTCAAATTTTAGTCAAGATGTCCCGACATATCAACACCGGTGTGCATAGTTGAATAGTTCAACAAATGTAAGCTTTGGTCACTCAAACATTAGTCCTGCTACAGCTCACAGACGGACAGGTAAAGCCTTCGTTTCTTTCAGAACGTACTATCTGATGTCTTTTCCAGTGAAATCCCTCTTTTAATCAGGACGAGAACGTCTTCAGTCTGTCATCTACGCTTTGAATCGCACAGAGTGTATTTCCTTGGGCAACGGTATGCCCACTACAATGATAATTAGCGTATTACTTCCTTTAAAGCGTCCCCTCATCTTTCGTTTGTCACTGTACACAGCAATGCAGACTGATAAGTGACTGTGTAGAAACCCACAGACGATCTCCACAAATCTCAATAACTCTGGTAGGTTCACTGATTTCAAAAGTGGGCTGTCAAGCTATCGTGACTGATTCACATTTTATCATCAAAACATCAAATTTGGGCTCCATTTATCAACAAATTTGAACGTGCTCGACGTATAACTTATTATCTGAATCAACTTAGATGAACAACACAAAAGGCAGGGGTTGTGAACAAAACCCGTCTATTGAATCATTATAAAAAGTGAGAAATTTGAATGCTAACACGTAAGAGAATTAGTTGAATTCTTTCCATTGCCTGGGATTTGGTTCTAGTTGAAAAAATTCAAGAAAATGCCGAAAAAATACGATCAAAATAGAGTGGACTGTTTTGAATGAATAAAGAATGTTCACTGTACCCAAACAAGTGAGTGTACTTGGGAGGGAAAATATTTCCCTTTTTGTAGAATTTATCGATGACACGCAGAGCCGCGGTGAAGCAGATAATGGAGCACCCACTTTCATTTTTTGCAACGGAAATTCCACACCCCGAGACGGGAACAAACCGAAGATATTCCTCTAACCGGGTGGTTGTTCTATGAGCAAAGCTACCGCGGTTCGGCGAATGAATTGCAACTAACCCGGGTGAATATCTAATGGCGTGCAATCACTATTACAATGACACACAGCAACTGTCCTGATTTTAATCACCAGATTCGTCTGGTCGATCACATTCCAGTGAAGGGAACAGCAAACAACAAAAAATGATATTTCCCTATACCCCAAAATGCCTCCTCGGGCCATAAATAAATTCCGCACAGAAGCATCAAAAATATCCTTTTGGGTCTCGTTCAGCCACGTACTGTTCGTCTCTTTGAGAAGAGAATCAGACCAACACAAAAAATAGTGGATGAGCATAAATAAATTCCTCTATTGCTTGGGGAAACCAATGGAGACAAATCAAAGCCAAATTCGGTATGAAATTCAATAAAACAGGATTCAGAGAACTGCGTAGCTCTTTTTCCTAGAATGCACAATTGTTAATGGATTTTAAGGAGACTGTGCGCAATTATTCTTGCCCCTTAATAACTTTGTGAACACTCCAAACCCAGTAATTGGAACTCATCAAGGGAATTGGATGACCGGATGCACTTTCTCGGTCACCGCAGAGTAAAACACGTTGTTGACCGTAAGTCGAGTATCGAGACGACGGATGTTTGTACAAGCCCACATTGACACACGCAAAATGGGCAGCGAAATTCCATTTTGGCCCACACTTGGTACATCCCTAAAAGGTGCACTGAACGCGGTGATTCCGTTTTGCTATCTCACTTGGAAAACCACAGTTTGGGCTTGAAAGATTGGGAACACAGGAATGGCAAACGGAAAACTACAGTTTACTTGCCAAGCAGACGTGGAAATGCGGTCTACGGGCTTGATCACAGACCGTCGTCCTCAAATTCTACGGGCAAAAATTTAGAAACTGCGCCGATTTCATTTGCTGATCAGATTATTACAACAATGGGCAGAAACTCTTCTGTAGACAAAAACGCTTACTGAAAACAGTGTTGTTCACTGCTTTTTGTGACACATGCCAAAGTTATGGTCCGGTTCGATAATCTACTCCTCAAACCCCTTCCCTCGGCTGAAGCTTACAAAATTAGTATGATTCATTCCATCGCTTCTATCTCGAATTTACCAAGAAATAGTCAATTTATAGAACGATTGCTCACACCATACCAAAGCGCAACTTACTGTTTATAAAGCATATAAGAGAAAGTGACAAAACAGCTGAATTTGAGACCCCAGCTGAAGATCGATCCCTCTCACCCCAAATTTCTGTTTCCCATTAACGTTCTGTGCCACAGCTCACGTGTTCAACCATACATCGGACATTGAGCTTATGCAGAAGCCGACTGGTGTGTGCATTGATTTTCTCCCATGAACTTGACTCACATTATCTACAGACATTTCGTTGACTTGGCCGGTTGAATCACAAGCGATTCTAAATTTGCTAGTATTTGGCCGACTCGAATTCACGGAGTGGTCAGTGTTGAGGTTTTTACAACTTTTATGTCATATTCGATTGTTTTATAAAGAACAGCACTGAAAACCACAACTGGACTTTTGGCGCTTTTTGGGTTGCGTTACGCGAATCTAAGCGACCACGAGAAGTCTGTCACAATAAGCATAAGGATGATTGAGCAGGGGAGTACCGAAGGTGCACTCCTGATGAACGGCGGTAACAGGGAAACCGGCTCTGCTCATTCTAGCATCTTTGTCCACCCACCTATATACTACTTACTTCAACCAACCTATATAGGTTTTCTGCAAAGTTTTCATGTCTCATGAGCACCTGTTGAAAACACGTCTATCCTAGGAGATGGTAGCTATGAGAGTGAAGAACTTTCGTCAAACATAACTGATGTAAGTGCATTGTGGAGAGTTTGTATGGCACGGAATTCAGCTTCAAATTATAACTGGTTAATCCCATGCTATGCAACCGAATCATACAGATTTCCTATGCACCAAGCACGTCATGAGTTCCATGTTATGACGACAAGACTCCTATTAATTATACAAAAAAATCGAAGCATTTTTATTTTGAACCTAAATGGTGATTTCGATAAACCGAGCAAAAGTCCGGGTTTCGATCCTTTTCAAACAGCTATCAGAAACTGGTTTTGCGGCATTACTTCATGAAATGCTCATTCTGCGGTGCTTGTGAGCGTCGGGTTCTATTCCGTCTAATTGTAACCTGCCGTGTGTAATACTAGAAGAATCGTATCTACCCCATCAACCTTACATAGTGAAATAGCTCGAACTCTGACTACGAGCACTGATAACTACAAGACCAGACAAGATTGGCAGGACAGTATTTTGTCACATTTGCCTGGTACTAACTCGTTTTTGTACAAAAGGAGGCATGTACTTATTGGCAGATAAAGTGCTAATCAATCATAAGGCGATTTCGCTGAATCCAAAAGATCTAACAGTTGCGGTCCGGCTTCACCTGTTTGGTTGAATACTGGGAATGAAGCCGAAATGCACTGGACCGCATGTGAAGGTACACGAATCACTATAAATACGTACAAGAAGTTTGGGTCACTATAGATGGCTTCGCAAATCCAGTTACTTTGAGGAAGGTTTTTCCGAATTTTCACGTTACATTACAGATTTCCTTCTTTCCATTGTGATTTGTTTATTGGTATGGAAGGATGAATTTTGTTTTCGGATTACATTATTTTAATTTGCGTGCACATAGCTGCATTTTCTTTCTCGTCTGGTGGCCCAACGAACGCAGGAGACGAAAATTAAGTTTGTTAGCAAATCCCAGTGCTTAGAAACTCGACTTGGTAGGAATCAAACAAGGTGACTCGCAATTTGTCCACAATCAAACTGCAGCTCGCAGTTACTCCTCAAGTTTGATTTAATGCAGCTGTCGCCCAGGAGGCCGTACGTAGTTCGAACGGGATCCTAATAACTCCGGTGTTGGCTGACGAATCTATGTAGAAGCGCTAAAAATGGTGTTTGGGTTCGTATGAGTTTGGCTTTGCTGACTCAGGTTTCAGAATGTTCACGTGTTCAACCATACATCGGACATTGAGCTTATGCAGAAGCCGACTGGTGTGTGCATTGATTTTCTCCCATGAACTTGACTCACATTATCTACAGACATTTCGTTGACTTGGCCGGTTGAATCACAAGCGATTCTAAATTTGCTAGTATTTGGCCGACTCGAATTCACGGAGTGGTCAGTGTTGAGGTTTTTACAACTTTTATGTCATATTCGATTGTTTTATAAAGAACAGCACTGAAAACCACAACTGGACTTTTGGCGCTTTTTGGGTTGCGTTACGCGAATCTAAGCGACCACGAGAAGTCTGTCACAATAAGCATAAGGATGATTGAGCAGGGGAGTACCGAAGGTGCACTCCTGATGAACGGCGGTAACAGGGAAACCGGCTCTGCTCATTCTAGCATCTTTGTCCACCCACCTATATACTACTTACTTCAACCAACCTATATAGGTTTTCTGCAAAGTTTTCATGTCTCATGAGCACCTGTTGAAAACACGTCTATCCTAGGAGATGGTAGCTATGAGAGTGAAGAACTTTCGTCAAACATAACTGATGTAAGTGCATTGTGGAGAGTTTGTATGGCACGGAATTCAGCTTCAAATTATAACTGGTTAATCCCATGCTATGCAACCGAATCATACAGATTTCCTATGCACCAAGCACGTCATGAGTTCCATGTTATGACGACAAGACTCCTATTAATTATACAAAAAAATCGAAGCATTTTTATTTTGAACCTAAATGGTGATTTCGATAAACCGAGCAAAAGTCCGGGTTTCGATCCTTTTCAAACAGCTATCAGAAACTGGTTTTGCGGCATTATTTCATGAAATGCTCATTCTGCGGTGCTTGTGAGCGTCGGGTTCTATTCCGTCTAATTGTAACCTGCCGTGTGTAATACTAGAAGAATCGTATCTACCCCATCAACCTTACATAGTGAAATAGCTCGAACTCTGACTACGAGCACTGATAACTACAAGACCAGACAAGATTGGCAGGACAGTATTTTGTCACATTTGCCTGGTACTAACTCGTTTTTGTACAAAAGGAGGCATGTACTTATTGGCAGATAAAGTGCTAATCAATCATAAGGCGATTTCGCTGAATCCAAAAGATCTAACAGTTGCGGTCCGGCTTCACCTGTTTGGTTGAATACTGGGAATGAAGCCGAAATGCACTGGACCGCATGTGAAGGTACACGAATCACTATAAATACGTACAAGAAGTTTGGGTCACTATAGATGGCTTCGCAAATCCAGTTACTTTGAGGAAGGTTTTTCCGAATTTTCACGTTACATTACAGATTTCCTTCTTTCCATTGTGATTTGTTTATTGGTATGGAAGGATGAATTTTGTTTTCGGATTACATTATTTTAATTTGCGTGCACATAGCTGCATTTTCTTTCTCGTCTGGTGGCCCAACGAACGCAGGAGACGAAAATTAAGTTTGTTAGCAAATCCCAGTGCTTAGAAACTCGACTTGGTAGGAATCAAACAAGGTGACTCGCAATTTGTCCACAATCAAACTGCAGCTCGCAGTTACTCCTCAAGTTTGATTTAATGCAGCTGTCGCCCAGGGGGCCGTACGTAGTTCGAACGGGATCCTAATAACTCCGGTGTTGGCTGACAAATCTATGTAGAAGCGCTAAAAATGGTGTTTGGGTTCGTATGAGTTTGGCTTTGCTGACTCAGGTTTCAGAATGTTCACGAGCAACGCAGAAAGAAAGACCAGCTGTAACCGTCTGAGGGTGCGTTGAAAATACATCTTTAATAGTTTTTAAAACAACAAAAATATATGTACATTGCGATGAGAAGTATATAGTAGAAAGAGCGAAATGTACAAGATACTACACTGGCACGTTTTTAGTTGGTGGCTTTTTTTTTCTGGCCCACCGTTGATTTCCAAATCAGATTCTCCCATACTCACTCATATGTTGTGAGTGCGAATAGCTACGTTCTCATTACGTCCCAACATATACGTGCTCTTACAGTCACTACTACGACCAGTACTGGTACTACACTCTTACAACTACTACCTTGACTTCTGCTGATGTTATTGTCGTTGCTGCTGCTTTAACTACTTCTACGGCTAACGATTATGCTATTACTATCTATATCACTGCTGCTAATACTACTATTATCGTCATAATTACACCACCCGTTGTGCACCGTGGATTTCTATCTTCGGGAAGGGAACGATCATGTTGTGTCTGGGGTAAACTATCACCTGGATAGTCGATCAATATCCCAATCAAATTGTACTTTCACTTGCGCCTGCGCAATCGGTGTCTGCTGCCTACAATCCAGCACTATTCTATTTCCAATCTGCTAACTTCTGACCACATGAATCAACCGAGAAATACACATATAATCGACTAATCAGGTTGACTTTAAGTATCATTTAGCTCAGACATTTCAACTGCATTTACTTTGGCGTAGAATTTCCGATGAGGATTGAATTTTCCGACCAAAAGTGGGTTTCCTCTGTCACTCTTTTTAGAGCTTTTGATCAGAAGGAATTATTTTCACTGACCCTATAGAGTTCACACTACTATAGCGAAATGTAAATGTAAATGTTGATCCAGTTAGAAATGGTTCTATCAGTTTAACAACCTTGCCTTTCCAGTCTTCCTGCTAAAGGTTCGAGGTTGCCGAACGTTCCGAAATTGATTTCATGTTTTGCAAACACACACCGACAACCGAGAAAAGAGGCAGATAAAACCATACGCGTCCCTATTTGCATTCCTTGCAGCAGACATGGATCCAGTACCGTCATTCATGGTCCTGATGATCGTTTGCTGTACTGATCTCGCAGAGTAATTTGTTTGGCCATTAATTAATGGTCGCAACCAACGACTCATTTGTCAATTTCATTCACAGTCGGATACCTAGGGTTGAAGCGAATTTTGTTAGACGTTCGGGAAGTAAACCTGAGCTTTGGTGTCACGGAGAAATTACTAGTGAAAAACTACTGGGTAGGAATCATTCTCAAAGGTCTACCTAACAGAAACGGTACAGACCAAAATTGTTATAACATGTGAAACGAGTAACCAACACTAGCGAATCAGATGAAAGTAGTTTGGTTGTCTAGAGGCAAATAAAATTTGGTGGCATAATACGACGATGCAAAAGTGAATCTGTGTGATTCTTCCGTTCTTAAATCACTGGTGCCGGTAGTGAATAGGTGGACTCTTTGCGTGCGCAATAGTCACGCTTTCTGACGATTCAGTTGAAATAGCCGAGAAGCAGTTTTTTCTGAAGTGGTCGGCTTGGAGTGAAATTTTGTTACTGTTGTAATTAGGACAGAAGCGATGGCAACTCTCGTTTCTAATTGATACCATAGCTGGATCACACTTAGTACTAGTTTGTTCTTCCACGGGATGAGTTGACTGGTGGATCGTTTATTTCAACAAACGCTTCTGGACCACACTGAAGTGATTAAAATAAAAAGGAATATCTGCCTTGCAACAAATATAAATAGTCGAAGACAAGCCGATGCTGGTTCAGCTAAAGAGTGTTGTCTCAGGTTGTACTTCATGTCTGGGCTCATTGTGCTCTCTTCATGTGACTTAATCGAGTTCTTTGTTATTCCAGTGTCTATAACTATTGTCGACCAGGTGTACTACTAACTGTTAGTAGTATATGACCTAATTCACTACATCAGGGCTTGAATGAAGCCCACTTGCAAGTTGGAACTTCACTGAGGACAAACGGCTTTCGATAAAATCCGAACCCCGATCCATAATGCAACATAATGTGTCCATTTACTCGGCAGAAAATTTGACTTACGATAGGAAATTCAAATTCACTGCCTACAGAAGAATGTCCTTTGTCCATACGTGATGTGGTTGGTAAATCAAAATGATCATTCCGAAAATTCCCGAAGATCTTGCCATGATCTCGCAGTTTCGCTGTTTCTGGAGAATTCACAGTAAAAAGTGCTTGAATCGATTAGACAAAGATACAGTGGTACGTGGAGCAAAATCCTACCATGGAGTAGAAAGGATTGGGCTTTTGCAGACAACGTTCCGTGGAAGAGAGGGTGGTTTGTTGGTTCAATGAACACCCACTTGGGAGTTATTGGGGGAAAGGTCGAGTCAGAACCGGTCAATGACATCGACGTTTTAATATAATAAATAAGTTTCTCAGAAGGTGCGCTCAGGTGCTGCCGAAATTCATATTCTATGGAGTTTTTCTATAATAGCCTAACGCGTTCGGACAACTCTGAGCCCTGGCAGAGAATATTTTGCACTTAAACATATGCGAAGTTGGGACGTACTGCTTGAAGAACATGCCATCTTTTAGTTGATAATCGGTCAGCTTGTTTTCTTCTCTTCTCCGTTTCAGCTCTTTTTCGACACTGAGTTCACCCAGTGATGACGGAGAAACTACTGGATATCGTGCCCTCTAATAGTTGTCAAATTTTCCTCTTCAAAGTACATCGTGCAGAAAGTCGTCCGCTTTCCTCCTTAATAACGGAAGCAAATTTACATATTGACTGTTTGGGTAGATGAGGTTCGATAGTAAGTCTTCCAATGGGTGACTAAGCGCGCAAAAACACCGGTGTCTTGATGACTATTGGTGCCCGTAAAATTGTTGCATTTGGACGATCAACCAAGGTCAAGAGACTGTGTGTTCTAATAACGAAGTTTTAAAAAAAATATATCCGACCACAAGGCAACAATTTCGCATCCGTTATTCGGTTTGTATGCAAGTCTTTACGAATGTCTCCTGCGTTCAGTTATGAAATATCGAGAAATGAACACCATTTAAATCTAACCTTGTATGTAACAAAGCTACTATTAGGAACGACCAGAACCGATACCACTGGAAACACTGGTAGTTGGGGAAGAGTGGAGAGGAACAGAATACGTGTAACTGAAACGTGGTTTTTCCAGTCCGTAATCAGGTTGACAATCAAAATTTTTGTAGAGATTGCAAAGATGGAAAGAAAAACGGAATTTCGAACTGACTGGAGCGCCGACCTTTCCTTGTCTTACAAGACTGCCTGGAGCATGCTGTTTTGCATGATTGACAAGAAACGGGAGAATAAGGCTTGATGCAAATAGTTTATGAAGCACGCAATGGGAGACAACCAGTTGGCAGAAACTCCATCTCCTCTGCGAAAAGTGAAACTGGTCGAAACTGCAGCAGCATCTTGAAGATGGTCATCAGGCTTAGTTCCTCTTGATCGACTTTGACAATCAATCAAACCACAAGGGCCGTTTGACTGGTTCGTTCACATTCTTGTTTTACAATCCATAAAGCGCTTACCTTCGGAAAGAGCCATTTTTAGGGAAGAATTGGAGCTAAATATCACACATGAAGACGAACTCTAGCAAAACAAATAAGCATGTCTGCTGGATATTTTACGCTTTATGTATCACTTTAGTGCACAGCCAGTGGTATCTGAACGGAAAACCAATCACAGTTTATTCAAAAAGATTTATTTGGTAGGTAGTTTGAGATGGGCTTTGAAAGCCTCATTTAGCAGTGACAATTCACTCAAAATAAGGTCAACTTGGATTGCCAGTTACTGTCGACTAATTGCATATCCACCGAATGCAGTACGGACCCCAAACTTGTGGTCACTATCCTTTTTGAGAGTCTCACACATTGGGAGTTATACTATGCAGACTGAGGCTCAGCAGCTTACTTCAGCTCTACAGTCAGTGTAGTTTACAGCTTATTCATCAATGGTAATCAACCGAACTACATTTTGCTTGCTTTTCAGAAACAATAGCTGATGCAATTCGTTGACTGGCCTATCCTTATTGTTTATCCATATACACCACGAATAAGCCTGCCAACTACCTGCATCGTACGACAAGTAAAAGCACCGTTGTCGAGTATCGGCCACAGTGGCAAACCTCGCTCGTGGTGAGGTAAATAAATGGCGAATCGAGCTGGTACCAGTTGTAGCGGTATTAGTATCCATACCTCGCCTCTCTTCATAACGACCATTCGGAATACAATGACACTATCTAATATTCTCAAATCTGTAGCTAGGTGCTCCTCCGCTGTTTTGATTTTACTCAGAGGCCCCCAAACGGAGAAGTGGCCCATGTTTGGAAGAATCGTACTTGGGACGTCCTGGTTTAAATTTCACGGTAATGACAGTTTTAGGGTCTAAAACACTGATCACGCTATTTTTTCAATGCGGGGAACATTAGCACCAAATAAGAATTTCTACCATACGCACATAACGGTATTAAGCAGAGGATCCATTTACCAAAAAAGAGTTTACTTGTAATCATGTCCTTGATTTCGATAGACGCGAGTTTTGTTCTGGGTATCACTATTATTTGGAGAATGAATGTGTGTGTAACAGTGACAGGAAGAGAGATTTTACCTTTTACACCTCGTCTTGTGATTCGGACATGCCACGTGATTTTGACTAAGTTCAATGCGAGAACATGCTAGTCGAGGTACGGTGATCAAGATCACTTAAAAGGACACTGTTGGGTCAACACAATTCATTGCGACTGACACCGCTCTCCCACAGTCGTCGGACAGGTTTCAGCTTATGTCACTTTGTGGAGAAGTGTCATTATCCACTGTGTTCGATTTGCGACATATGCGCTACCGGATGTTTCGATGCACGCTGCGTTCTGCTGGCTAATGTTTTTGATCCCGTGTGGCAAGTTTCCCATAGACCCATGTCAAATGAAGAGAAACATTGTCTATATTTGTCCAAATAGGATGGGCGCTCAGTGGAAGTGAATCACCAAGGGCATTATCGATGGCAAGAAAAACCTGATGAAGCGGTAGAAGACAAAGAATGATTAGATCAGTATGTTGCTTTCGACAATAGAAATGTATACTGAACAACTGTGATGGGATTTCCGTTGTTTCTAGTTCGTTCACGAAGTGCAAGATGAAACCAACAGTCCAACTAAATGTGGTACCACCGAGATGCACAACGTTGTGGTTTAGGAGAATATTTTGTTTAGTATACTACGTGTTTGCGGAGTGGAAAGTGCTGCAGCGGAGAGATGTGTGCAGAGCATTTGCAATCAGAATGTGTAGTACTGTACAACCACTCATACGCGGCGGAAAAGTGCTTTTACCAAGAATTTATTAACTCAGAGAGGGATACTTTACTAAGCATAGAAGTTTATTCAAGAAAACGTTCACTAAATGCAAAGTATTTGATAAAGCAACCATAGAAGATGATGACAGTATAGTGTAGTTGTGACAACCCTGTAATTTATTCAGCTTTAGAATTTTAGTCCAAGGCAAAGTTCATTTAGTCCGACACGTGATCGATAACACAAAGTTGATTTTCACACAACCAACACTATGTGAACACTGTTCATTCCACTTCGGACTTTGAATACATAATATGCTCATCGATTGTGAAAGTCCACTCTTTCGATCAAACTCCGTCCTCTGACAACATTTGAGTTACTTATGATGACTACTCATGCGCTTGCTATCCAGATGCTGCTTGCCTATGTATTTCGCTGTATTTGTATTGCCCATAAAAACGCCATAATTTGTACGCTTATAGAATAATACATTGGGCTAGTTAATATGATTTCTAATTTCATTTCGGGCAATACGATCATCACAGTAGTACTTAATGATTAGTGTTTCTCCGAGGGAGTTTTTTGTGTCCGACTTGCAATTACAAAAGTACAGAAAACTGTACGAGCGCAAAGGCACAGTGAGTGTAGCAACAAGATCCCACACATATTAATCCAACATCGATATGACTGCTGACAGCTTGTTCACTACAGTAGTATAGCCGGTGACATAACACACAAACGGGAACCAATCTAGAAGTCAACCTAATAGAAGGAGCCGGTAAAAACCTTAGATGGACTATGACTATATCAGTCTGCTTATCTTAAAAAACGTTTCTTGTACATGATGCTTGCAGTAAAGTTCTGGTGAGATACGTGCACTAAGATATCCATTGTACTGTTCTCTTTCAGCGTTTGCTGTAATTTGCTTTTCAGGTAGATTAAAGATCCACTGAAAACAGACCATATGCACACTTACAGAGAATAAGCGACAAATTGATAGCATTGGACCAATCTATCATGCCACAGATAGACTACGGCTGTGGACCTACATGGAAACTATCCGGGGGATTCAAAACCGACCATAACATTTTCAGAGCATTCAAAAATGAAGGGTGATATATCGGTGGGCGTATGATCATAAATCAAGTACGCGAAAAACATGGCGATGCCGTGGTAATTCGTAATAGTTGAAAAAAGAGTATTGTTGTGCTGCACAATACATATCCGGAGTAATTTAACTGTATCTCGTCAGGGGCACTCTACAGCCAAAATATGCTGAAGCAACAGATAGCAATTACCGCTCTACCACGGCGAAGCGAGAACGCTATTTGCTCATTCCACAACCTAAACACCGCTTATTCAAACGTAAAAGTGACCAGCGAGGATGAAATCAATAAAAACTTATATTTCCCTAATGTCAGAATACTTCGAAAAGCCGACAGAAGTGTTAGCTGATCCTAGCCGTTAAAAATACTCATGGACTTTTCAGTACTTACACTTCATCCGTTTTGCTCCATTCACTATAAAGGGTCACTAGTGAGAAAGCTTTACGATCGAGCGAGGAAAATGTTTACACCAGATATCACTGGGAAGGGAGTGCAAATACCAAGTTAAGTATTTCTTGAGAACGGTGACACCAGTTCATGGGTAAAAAGGTACAACTTTCAAATTCAGAAAACAGAACGACTGACATATGTACCAAAACGCCAGATTTTCCTATAACTTCCATCTAAGGGTGGTGAGGTGAGTAGGTTGTTGTGAAATCGTTCAAATTTATCCATCAAGTGAATGAACAACTCAGTCGAACCGGTCATTATTTTTCACCTGCGAGAAAATGCCGGCCCCTCCAGCCAAGCGGCCGCTTCCCCAATATACCAAATCTCCTCAGTTGTATAACTTCGTATGTGGGTGCTCAACCACCTGCCTAGGCAGAACCGAGAGGCAGCTTGGACAGTGTAGCAGAAAACACTTCCCCGAAAGCAGAGAATTTCGTGAACGAATCAAAACGAAACGGTCAAGGTCGAAGGTCATCTTATTGTCACAGGCTGGTCTCATCCTCTGCTTGCATAGTACTGGAGACTGGACATCGAATTATCCAGTTTGAAGAACCATCAAGTGAAGGAAACCTGAACTGTGCAAGCAAAGAGATACATTTGTCATTCCTGCACAGCTGTGATAGAAATATGGACTTTCTTAACACCAACAGCCCTAGAACGATAAATAGTATTTGTTTTTACACCACTCTGTGGCTGTAGTGTATTCCTGACGAGATACAACAAAATTGTTCCGGATATTGCTTATGTAACACCACACTGCTGTAGTCTGTTTCAAAGTTCATATTGAGAAGAACTCATTTCAAACTTCGCAATACACACGTGTGACCAAAGATCGCATACAACCTTCAATCACTAACGCAGGCAAACTGAGATCTGTTCTGGAAATAGCCTGGTGATCAGTTGAAAATCTGCAGGCGAGTAGACGGAGTAACTGGATGGTCCAGACAGTTGATACCATTCAATGTAGAGCACCGTTTACTTGTACATTCACGCGACTATCTCCAGCCAGCGGATAAGTCAACCTCATGTATTCCGTGGATCATGGCCGACCATGCTCAGCGATTGGATGCGAACTCAGCCTAAAATAATCAATACCCTGTTTTTCTTTCATTGTCCCAGACCGTAGACGGTCTGTTCTCCGAGGCGCTCCATATCTTTCTCGACAGAGCTCCACCACGTTTTCAGTTGACCCCCAAACCGACAGCGCAATCCGGTACATGACATACGGCACGGTGTATGTCTGAACATTTTTGTGCCACATCGCCAGAGTATGTAGCCAAACCATTGCAGGTGCCGTGCTTGAAGAACGACTGAGGGTTGGTCAACACCTTGGCATCGTCTCCTTATTTCGCTGTTGTATAGCACTTCCTGCCAGTTTTAAGAAGAACTCAGCGCAGAAACCAGTGACCAAACACCTTCAGCGTCCCGATATCCTCAGCTTGTAGTGACCAAGTTTGGCACCCGTATGTAAGCACGGGTAGGATAGCTGCTCAAAAGACAAAAATATTCCATCGGAGACTGATTTCGCTCCTTGACCATAGCACACGCCGGAGCTGAAGAAGCCCTCTCCGGGCATTGTCAATTGATGATAGCACTTTGTCCTTCGTCTGACGTTCCGGAACAGAGTAGGTTCCATAAATCTGATCGGAGGTACGTACTCAATCACCTGACCACTAATGGATAATTGCTGAAGTGATGACACAGGGCGAGTCTCTTGCGTATAGTGCTTTCTACTAGTGGAGCTTACTGTGCCTTGGCTGGCAGTTGCAAGGTGGTCTCTGAAATCCAGTCTTCTAGTCGTGGTACAGTTCCCCCGAGCTCCTTCTTAGCAACCACCTTGGCAAATAACTGGATTAATTTCAACTGTTCTATTCAGGTGACCCATCCTTTGGCACGCTATTTACAGTAGCTAGTTGAGTTAAGATAACGTTTGACAGTGATGCGTTTTTCTGGTATTCCCAGGGCTGTAATTCTGCTTTGGCTTGACGATGAAACTGACGATAGAAAGTGCAAAGACATGTTCTGTAACTTTCTGGTTTCTCATTACTGGTTCGTGGTACGCTCGGCAGCCCTCTGTCGATGAAGCCAAAAGGAATTGCACTAGAATATGATTAGTCTGGTGTGCTGTGCGGCCATCATTTGAGTATCAGATTAGCAAACGTTTTGGGATGTTGTAAGCGCGTGTTGCAGATGACTAATCTCTCAGCATCGGCCGAATTCGCCCGGTGGTTCCCAATCTCACTAGGCTGGACACGTCGAAACTTTCACGAGACATGTCTAGTGGACTCATCCGAACGTCCCGTTCAGGCGTTCCGGTCACCGGCGACAAAGAGTATGCCACTTCTTGAAACTTGATTGATTAGACCTTGTAATTTGTTGTAGAAATCAAGTCAAATCCGTTGCAGCTTTGTACACCCGACTGGGTGGGTTTTCAGCATTTACACCATATCTGTGAATACAAAAAGCGTATTCACGAAATACGAGCAGGGAATGGTAATTTCCAACCAGGCAAACAGTTGCGTAATCCCGTGCTGACTTTCACTGGAACAACTAGCAGGCAAGCTTGATACGGCAAAAGTGATTTGCGATGCGCAGAAGTGCGAACAGATTTGAGCTTTGTGCGCCCACATGTTTTAGGCTCTGCTTTTGATAGTTCGCTGTGTGGACGATGACATGTGTCTGAAAGTATTTTGAAAGTAAACTTGTCACAAGCATTGAAGTGTTTATCAGTGATAGTATCAACAAGTGTATCTCAGGATATACCACTGCATTGAGAGATGTGTTCTAAGGATGTTGTCATCGAGTTAAAATCTGTATTCACGAGACCGGGGGAAATAACCGGAGAGCAGCACAATCAGTGTGGGAGAAAGCATGCAGCCATAAATTTCAGAATGAAATGATTAGGGACCGAAAGTAGTCTTGGGAGGAGTGAAGAAAAAAGGACAACTTTCTATTTTTAGATGAATTCTGTTGAACATGCATTGATCATGAAAGATTACTGGATAGTGTAACGCCGAGATTTTCGATCGTTGGTGACGTTGCTGTGGAATCACTGTTCACAGATAGGAGAGGATACGTGTTAGGGAGAGCTCTGTGCGGTTCATCAGAAGTTGAGGAAAACGATACACCCTGGCATTCTAGAAACACTCAGTACAAGGGAGCGAGAAGTGTACCAGTTGATAACTTAATTTAGTTTGATGTGAATTTGTGAAATTCCTTCGGGTGTCGATAATTCACATCCCAAAACTACATGTTTGGCATATTTAAAACCAATGAATGTCGACGGGATTGGAAGTTGTTCAATGTACAGAGAATGAAAAATAGAAAATATTGCACCTTGTTACTGACCAAGTTCAGCTGGGACAGAAGAGGACTTTCAACCACTGAAACAAATGAAATCTCATTGATCAGTAAAGTAGTGATGAATCCTCATGCAAACGTTCAGGTCAATACCAATAACGGGGGGCGTGCAGAGTGATGCTAATCGATCCATGCAATTAAATTTGTTTTTATGATCTGAAAAGTCAGTCTGTCAAATTTACATTTTTTATCTAAAGCCGAGTCTCCTGAGTGGACCATATGAGCTATGGCGTTGAATGCGGAGTGCAAAGACCGGTACACAAACAGGTGTGTGTCTTCTCCAGCAGGCCTCAAGTTAATCCACGGTAGTAGAAACATCTCAAAGTATTTGAGCATCGCACAAGTTCGGGCCATGGTACGGTATATGCCGGTTTTTCTTCGGGCAGGCTTTATCTTCGTTAGTCTCCAAAAGTCAGGGATTTTTCCACTTGCTAGACCATTATTGAAGTTATTTTCTAATGAGACCGAGAGGGTGTCACTACAATCCTTGAGTACAAACAGCTCATCTTGACCAGCAGCTTTAGTCATTTTTATTTTGCGCGGTTGTTGAAAGACCAAAGCAAGTTTAACAGTGGGTGGTAAAGTTGAGTTGTCGAAGACTGGCACAGAAGTGAACCGCTATACTGAGTCCAAATCAGAGTTCAGTTTTTTAACACAAGGGTGTTCTTTTTTGTTTCTTGAGTTACTGGCACTTGGGTGTATTGTAGCTCTCAGCCCGTTACGAAAACTTACTTTGCCTAAAATAATATCTATATGCAACTTGTTCAGGCGTTTAACTTCAAATTTTATCAGTACGGTGGTTTTTCTGTCATGCGTTATTCGTTCATTTTTTTAAGTCTACACTTTTTTCGGAGTAGTAGAGTAGGATACTGATCAGTTTGGACATAAACTATCTGACATATTTTCAAGATACACCGATCAGAAAGGCTCAGGGTTATCTGATTTCTCAACATTGAAGAACTATGGTCTGTTTGGAAAAACCAGATCTAGTTATGCGTCAAGTTTGGTAGGAAAATATAGCAAAATCTGTCGAGCGAAGCGTGGTGAGGAGGGTAAATGCACGTCTGTGTTAAGTCACTGACGAATACGCAAAGGGATTCACTCGATTGTGCAATCACTGAAGTAGACAGAAGATCAACTTAAAAAGTAATGAGCCAGGTGCCAAATAAGTGTTTTCGATGGATATCGAGCGGGATCTACTCATAAAATGTGGCTCACAGTCTACGGTGTGAAAGCCAATCTTATAATTTGGTTGCTTGAGGACCAGATCTATTGACTTGCACTAGCTGTTTTTAACCTAGGTGATAATATCTCCACGTTTCTGAACACCAGCGAGACGGCCGGCTTAGTACGAAATGAAATCATGCAGTTGTATAACTCTATCGGGTATATCCTTGTGCAATCAGGATTTTTGTCACATAACAATTTCTACATTTTATACTCCCTCTTCTCTATGGTTTCTGACGTCTCTTTGATTTTTCCAAATGAAGAACGAATATTGTTCACTGAGGTCACGGGAGTCTGAGTTTTTTCAGCACTGCTTTGTCGGAGACTGACTTAGCGACCTGCACGGTATTTCTTTACTCTCCTATTAGGTTTTTTGCTAACCTGTTTGGAATTATTTCGATCTTGTTTGCAAGAATTCACAAAGTATTCTGTATGCCCGAAAACATCTAGTGAATTCATAAAAGTGCCGAGCATGACTGCGTAGGTAACATGCAAATTGATACGATGAGGATTACTGATTTAAAAAGCAGCAGGAAATTGTGTAATTAGGTTTTCCAAATACACAACGCGGCCAATCTTAAAAGTCCCGCAAATTCGAGTCAGCTTTTGTTCTATTCTCGGCCGCATTTGTCGTTCCAATGATGGAAGTCACCGACAGGTTCTGGGGAGAGCCATTGAAGCGCACCGGGGCCAACCGGGAAGTAGTCGGTTCCGAAGAGTTCCGGGGGAATGTGACATCCTGGTGTCCGAAATCGTCCCCAGACCCACTGTGATAGAGCCGGTAAAGTGTATCCACTCCCGGAGCATTAACACACCGATTGCCGGAGCAGAGTGTTCAAACTTCCAAAAAACAGACTATGTCTACTTGGTAATTATGTTGTGTTCGCATTGTATTAATTTGGCTACCTACATCACATCCACTTATTACAACAGGTTATGTGGGTCTGTTTTTAAGGTAGAGGGCTGTAGCTCTTTATCTTTCCGCCTCGACCGCTCAGATACAAGGTGCCGTGCTTACTGGGAACACAGTAGCATAATAAAAACGCCTAAATTTACAATACTTCGTGGAGAGTCTTGGGACTCGTTATAAGAATCGGTGGCCCCAGCACTTTTCGTGACTTTTGTGATATTCCGTAGCCCAGTACGGTTTTTTTGCTCGAGAGTACACCTCTGGAGTCCGCTCATCCAAGCAAAACCTTCAAGGTAGCAGAGTCAACGACTTAATTTGGTAGCGGGCGATATGCGCGAAGTCACAATGCAATCGACAGAATGATGTGATATTTCAGAATGGAAAACGCTAGCCAAATAAAGACCCACCACGTCCTCAGGCACCGCCACCGCTCGTCTAAGGCAGCTTATTCGGTAAGCCTAGGCCCTGCTGTGTTCGCGACTAACCAAGGGTTGGATGACCGTGCCACTATCTGCCAACTACAGCGCTCCTGCTAACATGCAGCCCTGCTCGAAGTCAGTATAACCCCGCCGGATAGAGCACATTTTCACAGAGGAAAATTAGTTTGCATCCGAAAAGGCAGCGGTAGACTTTCGACCATCAACAAGAACGTACTCAAATGTTTGTGACAGAATTGAGTTGCATTTCTGAGACAACGAGATAAATGGATTATCATTTTCTAAATCAAGGGAATGATCCGTCCGCTACTATGGTTTATATAAAATCTGATTTGGTTGATAAATAAAGCGTCGAAGACGGCTGCTAATAAAAGGCGAAAAACGTCTTAGACTAATCTTCTCAAGTCAAGTAAAATCAGGGAAAGCTTCTATGCACCCAATGTAGGGTGAATTTCCAGCACACACGTGATTTACAGAGGAATCCAAAAGAAAAGTGTTCAGACTTTTTGGAAGTTGCAGACAAGCGTGTGAAAGCAAAAACGAATCAGTGCATACTGTTTGATTGCTGACGAAGGTGAGTAACGAGATCGTTGATTGCTTGGTCGTGGTCTACGAGTTAGCGGACAATGCTAGGGTTGAGGCTATTCCTATAGATAGACTTTCGTGATTGAAGTACGTCGAATTTCGAGCGGCTGGGGAGAATGAAACAGCTTCAAGGAGTGGGGAGTGAAGACAATGGATTGTGCTGGATAGTAACCTACATGTGAATTTGTCACAGATACCAAAATGTCTGCTAATAACATATTCAGTGCAAATCTTTCTTCATCAAAACAGATAGAAGACATAAATTGCGAGATGCAAGCATTTCTGTTAATCTTCTCAATCGCTTACTTAAAACATGCGAATTCGTGTTCGAATGGGGCACAGATGAACTGAACCAAGGAGACCCAATGTTTCAAAAAAGTAAATCTTTCTGGTAATGCAGCTACAGTGGAAGGACAACTTCAGAAATATGATGGTAAGATTTAAATCGTTTCCATCTCAACCGGAAGAGGTTACGTGGCGGCCGTAAAACCAGAAGGACAGAACGGAAGAGGTTACAAATTGAAGTACAAGATCGTAAGGTACTCTAAGTTTTCGTAGACCGAAGGGAACATATACGCATTTTAGGACGTTACGGGGGAGAGAAAATGGGAATAAGACCCGTAGTTGGATCATTCAAACTGTTTTGGAGAAGATTCAAATTTTTTGTTTCTGTTAAAGAGATATTCAAGTAAAATATCACTAGCACATATTTAAGATAATGAGATTCAGTGAAACACTGAGTTTATTGGTAAAAAAAGGGGAAGAGAAAATGGGACAGAATGGAACCCTGAGAAACACCAGAGTTGACTTGAAGAAAGGATGAGTGTCGGTTACCACAAGAAGAAAAACCGTGTGCGAATTAAAACATAATCACGAAGGATGCTCAAATTAAGAAAGCCAACCCCATTTTCGTGTTGAATATTCAGGAAAGTAGCACAGTGAAGGAAACCAAATGCACTCACACAGCCGAGAAAAATTAGCATGGTAGTGAGGCTATCGTGATCAGTTGTAGAGGCAATAGAATTGATGATGCAACCAACGGCATCAGGGATTGACAGAGAGGGTTTGTGGGCAATCTGTGTTGGGACAGGAGAGTGAACTTGGAGAATCATGCTGCGGAGGAGTACGTTTCCAAATACATCCAGCAAAAAAGACGTACAGGCTATCGGACGATATTTGTTGAATCCTTTCTATTGTACAGTTCTGATGCTTACAGGTCTCTAACAATCGGGAATCATTCCAGAATCAACACAACAAATAAATTGATCATTCAAAGGGGACATGAGTTCAAAAGAGCGAGGTTTTCGTAACACAGGAGATAGCAGGACAGAGCACCAGACATGGGACTCTTGACTTGTTGTAGAACTCTAAGGACAAGGCCAGGTGTAACGGAGTTGGGTTCATAGGACTTAAGATATGGAGGGGAAACGAGGATGTGTCAGAGTTGACGATGAAAGGGTGATTCAGATCCTCAACACGTAGCTTCAACTTGAGACTGGCATAGCACAACTGTTTCAGCGGTTTCCATATTGCACGGCAGTTGTTGTTACTCAGCGTTGCATCTGTGTATAGATATTCGGATTTCTTACTTCCTTCTAGATGAACGTGGATAGCTCTTTCACGATACGGTGCTAGCCCAGTTTGTACTTCCTTTCCTTAGCTCTACAGAGCCTCTTCAATCGACAGGAAGGTCAAAAACAATGAGTTTTCATGGGGCAACACACATCATAACAAAAGTCATGGTGGTCAGTCGAGGGCTCCATGTATGAGGACGCATCGTGGTATTTTACTGTGATCAGAAGGGCTATTAAGAGTACGTTTAAAAACCGTGAAAATATTTGGATGAATAACTAATAATGAACTCAAAAAGGCATAGAAGAGTGACGGGAGTTACAGAAATATTTAAAAAACCCAAGGCGGTTGAAATGATAAGTCAGATCTATTGAAATCACTTGTTATTATGCCCAATGACTGATTAAGACTTGTAATAAGATAGTTAGGAAGGCTGTCAATTAACTTATTTGTATCATCAGCGAAAGGATCTGGTGAAACATACGAATTGGCCAGGACAAGCTGGCTAAAAGAACTGAGGAAAGGTGGCTTACAAAAAATTGCAACGCATTTGATCTTCGTTGCTTTGAAATGAAATAAGAGATGGAAAGACTAGCACCGCTTGCGATGAATGAATGTGATCACCCCACCTCCTCGGTTCCTTGGGTTCGCAGACCGATGGCTTCCGAAAAGTTCAAAACCCATCAATATAAAAAAGACATCATCATCAGTTAGTTTGTACAACTGACTTTTCTGCAGAAGTACTGAAACAATGGTTTTTATTCGTTTTGTAATTTGATGCTCTGTTTCGTCCCCCTAGCTCTAGTGAGAAAACTATTCTGCCCTGGAACCGTCTAGTTTATTTTGCAAAAACTGTTTACATAGAAAGTTAGGTGACCGGAATCAAAACCATGATACGAGGCTCATTGCTCCAGAGCTCTTTCCATGACCCGGTCCTCTGAATAGCTAATTAGTTCACGTCCCCGACTGGCTGATTCCTTCAGGATCGATCAAAATAACAGTTGGCAGCTGATTGGCTGATTTTCGTTCCGTCCGATTAAAACGACACTTGGCCGGTAATTGGTTGATTTAGCTCGGTTCGACAAGGGCAACTGTTCGCTGCTGATGGGATGGTTTTGTTCCGTTTTGTCACGAACTGGCTGGGCCATTGACCCGCTTCGTTGGCCTAAGATTTGTCATCGATTTTGGACAGACGAGGACGTGCTGTCTGCAAACAAAACTAGACAGTCTATCTACGCGTCAGCAAATATCCTTACAGATGATATGGGATACTTTATCGAATTCCGCCAGAATAGAACGAACATTTGAAGAGAATATTGATGGTATCGTCATTTTAAAAATCGTAGGATGTCTTTGAGCAGCTTTTCAACCCGTGCTGTGTTATCTTGAGTGACCACGTAACTTCCGAAACGGACCTTTTACACGATTTTTGACTACACTCGAAAAAGCACGAAACTCGTTGCCCAGGGAGAGGATCGGTAAGGAATTGAAAAAGGAACCACTGTAGGATAATATATGACCTTGGAAACTAGTTCAACTTTGAGATCAGAAAAAGGAATTCCTGGTAAGTTAAGAACAGAGGAAAAACAGTCGAAATACAATCAGTATTCAAAAGCCTCTCCAGAAAAATGGTGTTTTGCGGGATCTCCTGTGAAGATCACTTGCACGTGAATTTTTCTCACTACAGTTTGTCCGAGTGTTGAGGGCCTCAATATTCTGCTATTTAAATAAACTATTCATAACATTAAAATTGTTGCAAGTTGTGAAAAACGACACTGGCATTTTTCAGACGAGCAGGCATATCTTGCAGTAATGGCTCTCGTGATAGTATTCTAATTTTCGACATATGTAAAATATGATACACCTAAGGATATACTACGAAATCACTGAGAGCTTATTTTGATTTCAAATTATTACAAGTCTGTTGTTGTGCCAAAAGAACCAACTCTCCGCATAAATCAAGTTTAATCTCCAAACACTTCCAGTCACAAAGTTTCGTGTTTGAGTAGCAAACAGGTCAGCATCACTCGAGATGACACCCATAGTGAGCACTGGTCATGCCACTCTGACCGAAGATAAGTAAGCATTCTTGGAAATCATTTCAAGAAGGGGAGTAGTCTTGAAAAAAGCGTTATCTAATGAAAAAAGATACACTCGCACTTTTCTCAGCGACATTAGAACCCTGGG
This sequence comes from Fasciola hepatica, assembly GCA_948099385.1. Taxonomy (NCBI): domain Eukaryota; kingdom Metazoa; phylum Platyhelminthes; class Trematoda; order Plagiorchiida; family Fasciolidae; genus Fasciola; species Fasciola hepatica. Next base: position 163,101 of record CANUEZ040000076.1, on the reverse strand, counting down.
ATGGTTGTCACTGTTGCGTCCTGCATGGACAGTCATGTGCTTGGACAGACATTCTAGCACGTACACTGCAAACATTTGATCCACTTATCTTACAACTACGGTCGCACACCTTGCAGTTGCACACACACGAACGCAGTTGACGGAAAACGTGCTTCGTCGCGGACAGCACCGACCAATGAGAGCGTGTCACGTGTCACACGACCTTGCACAGCCTAATCCGATTGTACAGCTGTCCTATGCTTTCGGTTTTATACGTCCCTGAATTACGCACCTGCAAACATGTTTGCGTTTTCTTCTGCTTGCTAGTACCTGCTACCGAACACAAGTTCAACGGTACAGACGTGCCTTCCTTCTGATTATTGGATTCGGGACACAACAGCTGCAATTCCGTTGAATAGCAGAATAGCGTACAATGAACAGAGAACAGTGCTGCCCGATTTGGTTGTATCTGATATACTTCGAAATAGCGAAGCGATTGCGTGCAACCTTTTTCTTTCGGGACTTTTCTAAGTCTATTAGTTATCCGTTATTCTTCCCGAAGTACGCGATAATGTTAGAAAGGACCTCGTTCGCGGAATGATGTCCTCAGGGGACCCAGGGGTGGAATTTTACTGGCATCTGTCAAATTTACCACTTAGCAACATTTTAATCGGTTGCATGTCCTTCGTAAACTATTGAACTACTTTTGTATGGAAAATAAAATAATGATGATATTATTACATTCTTATTCGGTCGTCCATATGGGTTCCTCATTCCAGTTGATAGGTGCCCAGTTTTTAACGCGGATCAAATGGTTGTTTTGATGAACGGTTGGATGTTTATAGTCAGGGTATCTACGGGGCCTCTCTGTCCAGTCTCATTCTTTAGGATGGAACTGTGACGAAATGATCGTTGTTGCTTTTCCTACTGACGTTAGTATTTTGTCGGAAGTGACATGGATTCTCTCGGGACAGTATCTCTTCCGTAGTAACTTACCGCAGTACATTCATTCTACGCATCTGACTAGGTGCCTTATTCGTTTCCTTCTTACCAAATTATTAGTATTGCCGAAATTCTCCAGATATTTTTGTTATTTGGATTATTCTATCTGTCAGTTACAGGCCTGCCCCTCAATAATTTTTTCCGGAAAAAAAAGGAATGCTTCTGGGAAAATCAGCATTTTGCTTTTCATTGGCGTGAAAACCTTTGGTAAAATTCTGTTTTCATCGTTCTTATAATGAACCGCATTCGACACCTCATCAACTTTGAGCTCATAAGCTTCGGGTCCATTTATTTTGGTGACCGAGGTAGTACTGCTTCAACGGCCAGCAAATCTCTGTTGAACCAAGAACTGATATCACGTTTTGTAGAGTTTTATAGTTTTGCCTAATGTCATGGTATTCCACGAAAATATCTGCCAAGAGAAACTAGGCTCGAAGAATAACGCTTGTATAGCGAATTTCGACAACCCCCCTCTTCAGCCCAAAAGAACGAGATTTGAGCACTGGTGTGCCATACTCATAGTACAAACACAAATAGCCGCTAGTTCATCAAGACCATTTTTAAGATGGATAACAATTCAACAGGACTGGAAATTTTGTAGATTTGACGCCAACGGTGGACAGATTTCTGCTTGATCATTCGAAGAAGAGTGTGAGTAAAGACACGATGCGATTGATGATCATGCAGTTCGTAGGAAACTCTTTTTTTCAGCTGAATTATTTCTATCCATCGAATCGGTTGCCACGATCTGCAGTCTCTCCCATCTGACTGAGTGTCACAATTTTATTGCGACAATGCTGCAAAGTTCAAGATATTAATCATGTAGTGAGTCGTACAGGAGTGACTAAACAGTTCACCTGACACCAGGATCTACTATCACGTTGTATCAGACAAGCAATCCAAACGTCTAGATTAATGCATTGTGAAACGTTTGTTTTCCTTTCAAACCGGGTTGTTTATGGCGCATCAGTTCATTACCATGGACAGGTTTGACAGATCGGTTGCACATGTGTTTTTGACTCGATAGTAGGCGCCGATAGCCTAACCGTTAATTTGCGAGACTCTCATTCTGAATCTCCGGTTGGGTTACACCGCCGCACGGAACCCAAAGGAGATGCATCTTATCTGAAGATCTTCAACTAGCCAAACAAAACTGCTGAACACGTTTTCGGCCAGCTTACTCCTTCATGAGTTGGGCGCTCACAATGTACAATGCAGCCCTGTTATAAGCATTTGCCTTTTCTTGTACTTAAGAAGACATTCCCGTGGTGTCTTTTGTCTAAACCGAATCAGTCAGTCAGTCAGTCATGCACAACCTACCGTGTAGTACCGACACAGGACAAAACAATTACATCAATCTCACGGGAAAACAGAAAACCGTGTTGATCAAATACTGATAAGATATGATTATTCGGGGCACGCAATTATTTGTTCAGTGAAAGAACACAAAAGCACCTAATTTGAACAGTGATGGTCGTGAATTTGAAGTAGAAATTTCCAGTAATACATCTGATAAACGTTTGCGTCAGACAAATAGGACACTATGGAATTGTGTAATTCAAGCAGGAGAAAAAATGTACAATGACGCATGCAATTTTGTGGGATCATGTCACCCGTAATCCACATTGTCTGTTGTCGACTCACGGCGACTGTTCGTGATTGTGGTATTCATGTAGCTGCGATCACATTAGGATAAAGCGTACCTTGTTCTCTCTCATAAGTTGCACCAACTCCTTCTTTGTATAGCCTGACCAATGTGAAAATATTGGGGAGACGATGAAGTTAAAGAATAGCGCACAGTAATAAGCATTTATTCTATTATAGAATAGAGAAAAGTGAACTTCTGTGTGTCTGTTCTGGTTTATCAAATACTGCGTCTTGCAAAACGAATGGCGCTGCTCAGGCGTGTGCCCCATCGAAGTTGCTGAAAAATTTCAGACAGTAAGCGTTCAACAACAAAACGTGCTTGGCTATTGTTCTCTTAACCTTCGTGTCCTTTCAATAATCTGCAGGTAAATTATTCCAGAGAACGTTTTCATAATTATGCTTTCAAATCCGTTTTAAATCTCACTAGTGCTGGGATCCTAATTGGTGATTAAAGTTTGCGATCAAAATGCCAAGCTCAGAAACTGCTACCAAACTGATGTCTCATATTTCCAGTACGATCTGATCAGGGAAGGCTTTAGAAATCAGACAAGTCTTAAATTTATTCTGAAGTACCTGCCCTCTGTAACAAGGACCGTGTTATCCATAACTGCATACTACTGCCCAGTTCACGACTGATGAGATATTTTAGAATTTCCTTCAACTCACCACTTCACATTCCAAATACTGAATGGCACTATGATTGAGTGATTTAGAGCGTTCGATTACCACCTTGGAGGTCGCCGACTGAAATACCCCCCCCACCAACGGTTACTTTAGTGGTAAATAGCAATTCCCACTGCCGTCCGACTCCATACCGCACCCGACCTACTTGGATCCTATATGTTTATCCACTCCAAGTCTTAGTGTCTGGTTACCGGTTATCCTTAATAGTGCAATGAGCTTTTGTGGCTATGAGTTCTACAGGTAGAGTCGGTTGTGATGCACACTGGTATCCTATAAGTGAATTTGTGCTCGGACATGACAGTATTACCGCAGAACTATATAACTATACATGCACCATAATAAGCAAGTAGTGGTGACGTTTTATAGCAATTCCCTTTGTGGTCTGTTTGTATGCGGCAAATAGTTATGCTCAAAATTCAGGAAAAACCATATTCTTGCTACTACCAGTGGGCCGCAACTATGACCGATTATGAGCCTCTGAGGGAAAATGGAACAACGTTATTTCACATTGAATTAGCTCAAATGTTATTCAGAACACAATGTTCACACACGGTAATAAGCAAGCGGTCTGCCTGTATTCCTCAGAATTTTTTACAGTTTTATCGGCATAGAGTCCACCATGTATGCGAAAAACAAATTATTTATGCACCGTCACATAATGAACTTTTAACTCCAGTGGCCAGTGCCTAGGTAGCCGGTTGACTGCTGCCCTTAGAACAGAGAAATTTTTACGAATACGCTCGAATCTGCACTATCAGAGGGTAATTGTATGAGCTGATCTTGAAGTTGCGCGTACATTAACAAGTCATAAGGTGAGTGTTTAACGGACAACTCGTTCTGCATGACTTTATATAGAAACCTCTCGTGAATCAAAACACGAAGTTTCATCCTCAAAAACTATTACCTACCCAGGTAACTTCTTTCCGTTGAATTCGGGGGATTTTTCAGTCATAACGGTTAAGATTTCCCCACCATACAGGGAGCCTGCAAGTGAAGTCTGTATATATATATGTATATATATATATATATATATATATGCGATAGGATATAATTTGAATCATCTGGAGAGTGGATGGATACTCTTCATTGAAGAGTCCATATGAGAATCACAACTGTGATTTCTTCGTGTCTGGGTCACTACTGACCCAAAGAACAACGAAGCTGCATGTACCAACGCTCATACTGATAGTCAACTGTGTGTAAGTGTGTAGCCGAAATCTCCTGGAAACACTTCAGTGGTGAGTATCCATTCCCATTTTAGACGGTTCAAAGCCTGATCGACCAAGTAACAACAGAATGTACAAGTAATAAGATGAATGGACAGAGAAGTATCTCGTGCGCGTACCTGGTAAGCCGCAACAACCGCAAAATCGGTAGTGGGCTTTCGGGAAATGTTTTGTCCACACACTTACGTACTACTTACTATTAACATATATATATATATGTATTATATATATATAATGTACATCATGTGACTGTCATTTGCTTATCCGCTTCAACAAATCATTTTGTTTCTAATGGCATACACCTGACTGATTCTACATACTCATTATCATACTTAACTCCGGCTGAAAGGAATGCCGAACATCGATGCTCTCAAATTTCCATCACTTTGAGAGTGTTTATTGATGGCTGGATTTTGCGACCAAAGTCCCCATCTACATTATCATGGAGCACATAGACGTAGTGTGAACTACTTGACTTGCACACATCTGTAATATTGTTGAGACCAAATCACGACGGTGTTCGATGTCAATTATGCCTCCATAAATGATTTTTCACTGATATAAAGAACTAAACTGGTTAGTCATAGCATTCGTTAATGCGACCGAACAAACCTTCTGGTGATTTTTCTCTACTTGGAACTACAGATACATGTACATTTTGCCAGTTTACAGTGTTCATCAGTTTTACTGAGAAGTGACGTACTTGAATTGCAAATATTGGTTCACTGGTTTACGTGAGAGCCGCAGAGGTAGTGAACTATTAAAATCCTGTGATCTGCACTAACTGTCTACGTCATCCATGATGGTGCGGTGATATGTGACCTTTACTAATAAGTGTGAATAACGCGTTTCGAACCCAGTCATAGTCAGTCAGACTTTGAGGGAGTATAGCTGCTAGCTACTCCCTAAGTAGTTATCAAGCCTGACTTATTGGAATTCTGTTCAATGTGAACGGAGCCCTGAAGTTCCCTCAGCGCGCCACACAACATTATCGTCGCTGGCTTTGGTTCAGAGTCGTATTCCACAACGTATCTAACCAACAAGAATCCTCTTCCCTAGAACCCCAACCAGAAAATCGGTACGCATACAATGAAGCCAGGGCAGACGGCTACTTCTTCACGCCTCTAGACCGGCTCATGGTCTAACCGCCACGTCGCCTCTTCCAGCCATATCCAGGAAGCATAAATAGGGCATGGAGTTGTAGATGACGGGCAGGCTGGCTTTTAACGTGTCCAAGTTATCGGAGGCGGTGTAGAGTAATTATTTCTATCCAACGGTAGCTATTTACACCCAAAATCTAGTGGATCTCAATGTGATCTCACTAAACGCGAGCAACGAACCAGAGATACTGACTGTCGCCGTGAGTCCCCGTACAAAGCCTCCAGGATGAATAAGCGAAGAGAAAAACTCTGCGCATTGTAGCACTTTAGACCTGCCACTTAAAAAGACACAGCTAAGCAAACTGGAACACATTCCTGAGTTTCTTCACGGACAATTTCCGATAGATGAATAATAACGCTCGTATTTATCCATAAATTCACACCTGATTTTAAGTAATAATCTACGATTTCTAGTCCCAAACAGAGAACTTGTTGAATATTTTCCCAGAACAATCGATCTCTCGATTTCAGCTAGAAGTCAGGTTGGACGCTATAGATCTTCTGGGTTTTCGTTATTTCGGTCAACGAACGCCTTCCCAAAAACCCGTCTCATAAAGTAGCGCCTTTTACCTGTGTTACATAATTAAGTATGAGTGCGGTAGAAGTGTTATAGACCGCATAGCCTCAAAGGCCCACTGCACTGTTAAGCGTAACCGGTAACCAGACACTAAGACTTGGAGTGGATAAAAATATAGGATCCAAGTGGGTCGGGTGCGGTATGAAGTCGGACGACAGTGGGAATTGCTATTTACCACTAAAGTAACCCTTGGTGGGGAGTATTTCAGTCGGCGACCTCCAAGGTGGTAATCGAACGCTCTAAATCACTTGGCCACCCTCGGTCAATGGAAGATAATGTCTGGTTCAAATTTTTTTTAATTGCTCATGTGTACATTTGAATGAATATGACAAAAGTGATTTCCCATCCATCAAGTCAACCATTCAAACCAAGCAAAGAAAATTCGGGACCGGCACCAACTAACGATCGATATTCTCACGTCTGTTTCACAGGTTCCTATAAAAGAAGCAAATTAGTTCAATTTGCATTCTTAGATATTCAGCATAAATATTGCTATTATTTATATCACTCAAGTATTGCTCTATCCGACAGAAAATAAGACAGTTCTTTTTTCATTATTTTGTAAACTATTCAAACTCATACGAGCGCATCTGATTGTCTGGGTGGTCAATCTATACATTTCGATCTTCCAACTACCCTGTACAATGGTCGATCATTGCATACACCTATATTAACGGACTGTATAAAGTGGGTTTCGTACAATATATCCATCGATTCATGAAAGAGTGTATAACACGAAGAAATGTTTGTCCTCTGCATCACTTTGAACATTTGCCTACATTGTTCTGGGTAAATAACAGAAGGTATGTAGCCTTAAATAGCAGAGGGTAAGCGAGTGTTCAACAAATTGGACGTGTTGGAAACATGCTTGAACCTGATGTTCCTTGTAACGATGGTATGAACAATGGTATGTCTCAGTGCGTAACTAGATGGAAGAAAAGATGCATGTAGAATACTAATGTGCAAAAGAATCAAGAACAAAGATCTAAAGAACCGGTCAACATAGGTTGGAGGGGAACACAGTTTAGGCCACAGCAACGCTAACAACAATCGTTGCACCGTTACACAATTCCAACTTCCAGATTCAACTTACGTTGAATTCTGCTGTCATAATCAACTATTCACCATGGTGTTTAACAGGACTAATAAGACAGCTGGGTCGATTTCGTGCCCTTTAATAATCAAACTTTGTAGAATTCCTTTGTTGATAGTCTGAACTGCTTCTTTGCAAACGGAGGTGGAGGAATGTTCAGCTAAGGTGTATGGGGCGTCAGATGAGAGTGTCACTTCTGAGTTATTAGATTTTCGTGCCCTTGGAGTATATTCCGTTTATTTGGTTGCCATCAGTTGCACAACTCTCGTCTGTGGCTTGACAAAGCTGAATCATACGTCAGTAGCCGAGAAACCGCTCGAAAGCCGGGATAAACCAGATTGAGTGAAACCGAGTTCCTAAAACCCCGGCAAAGCAGTGCATGGCATGTAAAGACAGTCATTCCTGAATCGGTTGGAGAGATTTACTTTATAATCCAGCTGCGGCGAAGGTTACCAATCAAACCAGTAGTAGTACATGGACCCCAGGGTTGGATTCAATTCAGTTTATTGACTAACAATCTCCTAGGGAGCCAACGGCAATAGAGCATCAACAAGTTTCAACCATGCAGCCCGCACTTGGGCTTTCAAAGGCTAAAGGTGTCCCCTCTAAAAAACTAAGTGATGCTGGGGACGCGTCTTGTACCAAACACCCATGAAACTTCATGGTCACGCCATCATGAAGCTGGCTTATTCCCTCCAAGGAGTACATGTTAGTACATGTACACAGCTATAATCTTATTTGAATCGTATGGAGCGCGCATGGACAAAGAGTACATTTTTAGAATCATACGGTGATTCTTGCAGAGTTATTTCATCGGTTAGCACGGCTAACCTTCAGAACGAAGTCACGTGGTCCGGGGAAATTTTTCCCTGTCATCCAGATACAATGCCCTACTACCCATATTTTTAAATTTCCATTTTACGGGAATTGTCCATTACGTGTATATCTTCGAATTAGGTATTCTAAGCCTGGATACTGGGATATTGAATTTCACGTAGCAACCAGTCATGTATTCACAAATAAAACCTACCGCCTTAATCAACGGGAGATTTGTGAAAAGAGATCCAACCAACCATGATAGGTAAACCCTAGTGCGGTTCCTTTTTCTAGTGACTATAAAAGTGCTTGCCATGGCAAGATTCCATAAGCTTTCATCGACCAGCGAGAAATCTTCAATAGCAAGGGCTCACATCGAGTGATACATTGATGCGCAATAATTAATAAAGATAACTGTCAAGTTTTATGCGATACTTTGCAGAAGCAAAGTATTAACTTTGACGTCAGCTTCTAAAAATATTAGGATAACCGTCACATATCATCACAAAATCGGTCATTTTGGTCTGTCTAGGAGATGATCTACTGCCTGTGTCATGTCCCGGGTAATTGGTCTTTTCATCCGAGAGAAGAGACTGCAGCTTGATGCAGTTTTCTAACCAGCTTCACTGCGTGATCTCACAATGCGTGCAGGGTACAAGTAAGCTTGTCAAGACAGGAATTTCAGTCTCAGCATCCACACAGCTCTATGTGGGGCTCAAACCGTGGTAAAAGAGGGTACTTTGAGTTCCACACTTTAGCCGTTCGGTTTCAGTCTATGTTTCTTACCAAACTTACTCCGCAATGTTTTGCCAATATCCCCTTCTTGGAGGTTTAGCATACCGCGGGAGATAAAATGTTGCAGTAAAGTATTCTCACAAAAGACGGTTTAAACTTTGTGCAACTTCAGTTGTTCACCTCAACAAACAAAAAATGGCACAGCTTATTCCTCTGTTATCTGAAACACAAGGTCATAAATGTCATGTAAGTCACTTCTGACAGACCGATTAAAAAGCTTTTACTGATTTTTGAGACACAAGCATGCAAATGTTCTTATTGTGAATCAATAAAAGGATTTCAAAGACTCACTCAAATGGCACTCCCAAATAATGTATGGTTTATTCAATAAAATGCCCTCCTTCATGCAATGCAAGAGAGCTTTTTCACAGGAAAAGTCGCTTGCGAAAACTGTTCCTCGACAACAACAAAAGTCATTCGAATAAAACTGGATTATTGCGTGACTAGGCTTCTTCAGCAGAGAATATTCACCAAGATTTGTTCAATTAAAATATTTCGTCTTCGGCTGAAAACTGAACACGAAAAGCGTGCGTGTCCTAATTCCTTTAGTTATTACAATTGGGAGCTCAGTTCAATCGGTATCGAGGCACTTAAAAACAGAGCCTACCAAAATTTTATTGTTCCACCTCTATCGGACATTTTAAAAGAAGCGAAAAAGGATGCTCGACTGCACGAACATAAGACGCATTTTTCACTCAGTTCTCATCGATTTGATCAATATTTTATTTATTTTAATGGAAAGTGTAACTCAGTCTAACTTTTACAGGAATTTCGGTGGTGTGTGTGCGTGTGTGTTTGTGTGTAACTCGAGTTGTCCCTATTGGGAGCCCACGAGATGTGAAAAAAGACGGCTTACTGAGATTCGACAGGTTTGTGAACTTTATTGGTATGATGAGTTCATTTCTTCGGGGTTGAGTTCAGTCGACACAAGATTTAGATCGTCCATAAAATACCCCCAACAGATAATGCAAACTCTAAGACCTGTGAAAACAGTTCAAATCTGTACAGTTCGGACTATGGAAATCGTCGGTCGTCGTGAGCACTCACCATATCCTAACTAGAACTCGAAAGCCATGCGTGGACGCTTGATTTACGCACTCCTGCTATTAGACCACTCGCACTGTTTCTCAATGACGTTTTTGATGCCAGAACATGTTGACAGTGAAAATCCACCTACGAAGTGGTCCGTTTTGAGTCTTAATGAAGAAACAATACGTATTTACTCTAACTGATGGCTCCCAATAAATCTGATAAAACAGTTATACAACCACTGCTCCCTTGTGTTTAGTGGTGAGTTGAGGAATTTGATGCGTCATGATCAGTCAACTCGAATCTCTTACAGTATGGAGTGATCGAAATGTGACACTTTCGGAATCACAAACAGAAATTTCGCAATTCATCTTCTTGCTTGTTCTCCCCCATCCCACATCACTGTCCACCGGTAAATTTTCCTAACCTTCTGATATGGTATTTTAAAGAGCTGCGCCGTGGCTTGTTAACTATTAGTCATGTATCGTCTATCTCTAATCAAACTCTGTTGACTGGACTCTTTGATCAGCGAGTCGAATCTCGTTTAACCCCAGAGCACAAGACATTTCGGGACGAAATTTTTCTGTCTCAGATAGACTTACTTTTTGTTGTTCTCGTCCACCACCACCACCACTTCTTCATTCCGGCACCTTTACTCTGAAATAAAACTGCACGCTCCCCCTCACTCTCGATAATTTTCAAGACTGCTGTTAGTTGTATCTCAGGTTGGTGATTTTCAACGGCTTCTGATAGCTCAGCCTGTTGTTTAGGTCGCAAACGTTTCATCACCAGTCGAGGTAATCTAACCAGTGCGCCCATACTCAATACTGTTCAGATTCTGATCAATCCGAGTAAAATAAAAATTGATAAAGCCAAAAAGCATCATAATTAGCTAAGCTCTGTATTACTCTCTTACGCATTGAAACACACTCCAATTAAATTTAACACCTATTTGTATTTACCCAAGTTCTTGACGTTGATGATGGACGGTTTGTTTTCCTTATTCAACTATTTGTGTTCCGCATTTTGCTTTCATAAGTCTTCTATACAAACACAAATTAAGGAATAGTACCGGATCAGAAGTGCAAAAGAAATTCACCATACTGTGTCAAAGCTCATCGTGTATCATCGACTATGAATTACCTGTTCGACTTGCGATCATTCCCCTCACGCGAGAGCTTCCGTGGAGGCCTCGGTGAGTGTGCACGGCAGAAGATGTCTAACAAGCTGGAAGAAACAGCCTGACCGTACTTCCATGATATTCAGGAGTGAGTTGAGCTCCGAGACAACATGAGGAATCGTATTTTGTGTGATCATTTGCATGGTTTTGGTTTTAATTCAATCCGAAGCTGAGAATAATGTCAGAGAAGTCAGCCGAAGGGAGTGAATAGTTGTCTGAGAATATCTGTTTTCTGTCTTCTTCCCCAAAGGATATTGACTTTCAACGAAAACAGTCAACACTCATGGTTGACGACTGTATCATTGGCTTTCCAAATCACTCTTCACACCACTATATATTACCTTTTGCCCTGCGAATTAGGCGGTTAAATTTATTCGAGTGTTTCAACCCTGATTTATGCAGTTATTAATTTCACAAGACATAAAAAGTAAGCAAATAAATATCGTGATAGTTGGAGTGGGATACGCCTCAAAGTTTGGTTCACCCTAAGCCTGATGGACTGAGTTAGTCTCCCTCATTTGAAATGCATATATCTAGTTTTGTACAGACCTAATGGAGAAGCACTAGTTTATAATTTGAAGAATGGAACTGAAAATCAATACTAATAAGTTAGCACTTTTTGAGCAGTTAGTTCAGAATCCTTTTGAGGTATTCTGAGTGAACTATCTGGTCCAGAGGTTCCCTGTACCTAACTGATAGTGTCCGTGTGTGTGTGTGTGTGTGTGTGTGTGTGTGTGTGTACGCGTACAGCTGTTGATACAAGTCCCATAGCACAATGCTGACTGTATCACAATCTAAAAGAATGGCTGACAGAAATTCTGGGGCCTACTTTGTGTATTCCTGGAGTCCAACAAGTTTATCTTCACCACTGTGTCAATTTGTCAAATTGTATGTTCCACGATCCGCAGTCCATGCGGTACTTGAAACTGCGAATCTTGTCTAGCATGTTACACTCAGTACTTTCTTTCTCCGCGGGCTCTCATTGAAATCACCTTGGCTTCCGACTCACTCCGAGCTACACCTCCGAGCGGTATCCAATATGTGATGTTGGTTTCCGCCCGAGCCCGTCTGTGGTTCATTTTTTAGCCCGGAACACTACAAGTGCTGCAGCTATTATCGTATCATTCTAGCTCTGTTTACAATAGAAAATTCAAGTTATCTTCTGTCGTGTATACCGCGAAAACATATTGCTTTGTAATCCTAGTAATCTACGTGATTGCCGAGCAAAGAGTTAATCTTCAAGCACGTGGATTTCCATGAAGACAATAAGTACCTAATGGATAACACAAACTCCTCGATGCAAACAAAATGTCAAAAGGTTTTTGCAAAACGGTAACTCATTTAAAGTAAATGACACGAACACTGACTGACCTCGAAAAGACACGAACACAAGAGAATGCCAGTTGAACCGACTGGAGAATTGTTCTGATTTGGAAACAGTTTCAGGACAAGAGTAAGGCAAGCCATATTCATCTTTTGATAGTTGTAGACCGCTAGATCAAATACGGAGCCTTATAACAGATTTTGCACATGGTTACCGGTCATATCAGTTCTATCGAATACACAAGTTTATTTTTTCAGAAGAAATGGTTTTTTCCAGGCTTGCATGGAGCTACGGAAGTATGGAGACATATGTGAAAATAGGAGAATGGAACGGCTGAGCAGCAAAGATGAAATCATGTTTTAATTCATAGAGAGGGTAAGGCCCTATTTTCATTTAAAGATCAGAGTATCAACCATTCCCCGTCCCTTATTTCACCTAGCAAACTGACCCTTGTTCGAAATGGACACCACTTTATGTTGGTGATAACTGGTACTGAAGACGATTTAGACAACCAGAAACGTCACACTGTATAATCGACATGTTCGACTTTATTTATCAAAGCTTCAATCACATGTACCGTGCTACACAGAATAAAAAGAGCAAATAATGGCAGATCTTCGGAGATTCCATCAGTCTTGAACAGTGCAGTAGCGAAACGTTTTAGACGGTCGGCGTCATGACACGAACAGGCACCGTATCACGCCTCACAAAAACTCAACAGTTAAGGTATCCAGTATCAATTCCGGGTCCGGGGGCACGACCATTATTTGATCGGATAAAGGGTCAGATTACTTACATTGTGTACACGCTTTTTTATATGATGTGTACTGTATCGTGTACGAACTGCTGAATGTACTGATTCTTGTGACTGCTCAACTACTTTCGAACTATGCATGCAGATTACCGTCTCTAGAAGATTCCAGAACTTTCTTCAGTTTTTGTGTCAGAAAAAGAACCAGCAACTTTACCATACACCATTCACAATATAGAATTCCAAACACAATGTACAGATTATTAGTAGAAAATTCGACCTGTAGAACATGATTCATCATGCATTATCAGCCTTGATAGCCTAGTGGTTAAGGTAATCGAGTCACAATCCTTCACCCCGGCTTCGAGTCCCCGTGGAAGCTCGCTGGACGGGCTCTACCGATGACTCCTCACAAGTATGTAACTGTTGTAGAGTAGTGCTTCCATGGTTTTCAAAGGTGAGTTGAGCAATGATACTGCATTATTAATCATATCCAACCAATATCCGGCAGATATTCGTTTCTACGAACATTTGAGAAATCAACAGCTTGCCATATTATAGACGAGTATAAGAAGCCGTGTAGCTGGAATGGTTACAACATCCTTTGTATACGTGTGTGTGGCAAACAACATTCCGCCGCCAACCGGATTGGTACTTCGCCCGTCCCATTGGAATCTTATGTGATTTGTCCCGTCAACATTTCGTCGCCACAGCTGGTTCTCCCTCAAAATCGCACTGGGCTTTTGCTACTCCCGGACACTCCCCTTCTAACACACCCGTACGCAAGCGTGCGATCTGGGATGTGGGGGCACCAAATCAGTCAAACAGCCAATTATTCATTGTTATTGAGAAATGCTAATTTTGTTACTGTGGGTGGAGTACATATTTATCCACAATTTTCCCCAATGGTCACATTTTTGTGCATTTCTCGTCCTATTAAATTACAGTCACCATTCAGTAAAGTCGACTGGACATCTAAACCAAAAAAAGCCTCGCTTGAAAGCTTTTGAAAATTTCTTGAGCCCTTTGATGTGTTCACTTCTCACCAACATGTACCTTTCAGACAGAAAACACAATGAAATGAAGTAAAGATTCTTTGATTGAAAACTTCGAGTATAGGTAACGTTTTCAAATAGCAAAATTCACGAAACGATTTTTTTGTGGGTGCCATCAGATTGGCTTTAATCATTGTTTACGGCACAATGGTGTTTTTTTTGAGACATTGATTAACCAGGATTACGAATTTTAAAATCCAGATCAATTCTATTGCAACTGAGGTTAAAACCCAGTAATAGGAAAGTAAAGTTACAGCTCAATATGCTTTCGAGAAGCCCGGTTTTTTTCGCTGGGATCTGAATGTAGAATAGTCATGAATTTTATACTCAGTAATTTACCTATGTTGGGAGCGATTTAAAAATGACTGAACCAGAAAACGTACCTCCACAAAAACCTTAGTAAAGTCTTTTCTTGGGCGCATAATTTAGCTTGACTTGGAAACTAAGGTTTGAACTGGGACAACCTGGGAGTGCAACTACCCAAAGAAGAGATTACAAAAAGATGACTTAAAAAACTGGATTCCTTCTTTACAGCACCCAAGAGTGGTAACTGTTTCCATCATTGCAGTGCTTTACGTTCCGTTTCTACGAAGTAACGTTGTTTTGGCTTTCCTATAATGATTATCAAGATCTTCCATTTGAGACTGCACCTGAGTCCGGTGAAAATCAGATTGAAAAGGACAGAACCGAACAAAACTTGGTTGCATCACCCACTTTAACAAGATGTGGTAATCTTTAAGGACTACGTTGGTTGCATTAAGGGTTGATAGCTTTCATCAGTTCTTAATCTCTGTGCTTGACATTTAAGTCGCTAACGTTTCATCACCAGCCAAGGTGACAAGGTCACTTGCAAATCGGGGATGTCCCCGCAACGGTTAATGAAATGTTTGTGACCTAATCACCAAGATCAGCAACTAGACACTAAACCATTTTCAGGGTGTTATTTTCAGTTGCACAGTCTCTTAAGAAAACCGTAAACTTCATCCTGACCTTATTTGCCAAACCCGTTGTACTACGAGGTGCGTTATACTTTAGACGCACACTTCTGCGCGGTTATACTGAAATTATCCACAGCCGCTGTATTCTACCCATTGTGACTGTCTGTGGTCATTCAAGAGCTTCTGTACGAGACAGCTTGCCCTGTAAGATCATTTCCAGGATTCACGTAATCATGTGAAGCTTGACCTGGGCCATCAGATGGTCTGTCTACAACGAGGTGGCTGTATGATTAACTGGTACATTATCTATCAACAGTATCACTACTTTATGCATAAGCGAGGTTGTGCCCAGCACTAAGGAGAGAATACATAGTAGCCCTTCTTTTCCTGTCAAGTCCTAGAGTGCGTAGTCCGGGTACGAGTTCGTCCATTACATACAGCTGACCACGTAGATTCGATTTTCTCAGTCTTGCTGGAAATAAACCTCTGTGCTGATTCGAAAAGTCCTTTATCTTCTCTCTTGTCCACAGTTTCAGTATTCACTCCTTGGTAGACAGCTGGTGGACTCAAGAAACGTCATTGTGCTGGCTGTCAGTTGGCCATCTGCAGCAAACACCTTACGAAGAAGGCTCTGTTCTCTTTTTCCAGTGGTAAACTCTGATGCTTACGCACAAAATGGTGGTCCTGACTTGGATCTTTGTAAATGACACAAGCCTCGGGAAGGCCCGCATTAGAAAATCCTCAGCAAATAAAATTGCTGAAAAATTACCGGTACTTCTGGTGAAACTGAGATACATCCTTTAGGACAGACAGCAATTGCCGAGATAGGACGGGTGTTTGTTTAACCATGAAATCTGGAATATTCTCTTTATTTCATTTTAATGTACAACAAAAGGGCCGCGGCCAGTTAAAGGCTACCAAAAGAGAAAGTGACCCTACGCGGCAAATCGTCATGTTAACGTAACAGTTGTGTAACACTACCTATCGACTATTCTGGCGAGTCAATTTGAACAGTAAATCGGTCGCATTTTTTACCATTACAGCACCAGTTACTTTCAAAATCAAAGTAGAATTTCACGTCTCATTTCCCCCTTTATATCGACGATGGCCAGGTAACTAATAAAATTGCTTGCTGTTGGTCTCATCGGTCCCTCACCGGACACAACAACGAGAAAACACGCAACCTGGTGATCGCAGTCCGCTGCACTAAGAGCTACGAACACAATACGAATTCACTCACCGGAAGATCGAACAGTTACCTAAGCGGTTTTCTCGTGTGCGATGTGAATTAGGAAGCCTCTTTTTAGGTACGCTTTGACCAGAACAGTAATTTCTGTGGTAGTTTGTTCCATGAAATCCATCATGAAGTAATACGTATAGACCAAAAAGATGTCATAAATGGTTGACCAGAACAAGAAAGATACTATATATCATCTTAAATTACCCAACCCCTCAGAGTGATCGGCTACTGTGAAAGCAAACCACCCCAATTTGATCAGGAGGGTTGCTGACCGAACAGAGAACTTCATCGCTTACTGAGTTAGGCGAATCCAGTGAACCGGTGGGGACAGTATCAAGAGCTGTAAACTGTGAAGTCTGTCCAAAAATTCAGGATCGTCTCATTTCGGTGGAAATCCTGACTTACGGTCGAATTCCAGTTTATACTACGGACTGTTTCAATTTTCCCCTCGTTTCTTCTGACCTGGTTGTTTGGACTCTTGCTGTGCATAATCCTATTGTTGCTCCTGTGGAACAAAATATATCTCAAGAACAGTCAGGCGACAGCCCGGTCGAGTTTAAGGACACTACCGTACATGGCCAGCCAAAGAAATCAATAAGACGGTAATCAGCGTACAACTGGGCCATGCGATTGTTACGAGTCACACATTACCGCGGGATGGGTCGTTTAGCGTCATCTACCGCATGTCTGCAAATCGCTCTGTCTCTAAGGCCGAAGAGATCGCAGTCAGGGTACACAGACCGATCCTGTGATCTAAAAAGCAGCTCATTAAGACAATACAGCTCCCGTGGTCAAAGGTCGTCATAAAGCGACAACCACACAGGCCTGACAAACCTGGTGCTTAATTTGCCATCTCAAATTTGACAGAAGTAGATTTGACATTCGGTTTTGTGCCTTTAATTTAATAATCTGGATCATGTCTGAGTAAGGCCACATTTTTCATACGTACCCTACCAACCTGAAGAGAAGTACCGAAAACTCAGATTTGTGCTCGCCACTTTGTCTTCTAATTTCTGATCTATATATGGTGCGTGTGTAGCCGATCTTCTTTGTCATTAGGCATTTTACCTTTTTGACGCTGAACTCTCGGTCTGATCCGAAAAGTAGCTGAATTGCCAAACACCCTTACACACACGCACACACACATAATAGTCTCTGTTTACGGAAAGATAAAGCCACAGCCTACTACGCATTTCCTTGGTCTGCTTATCATCTGTCCTGTCTGACTGGTTGCTCACCCTGATGAACGAACTAACGATGGTGCTGAAGATCGCCCCAACTGCTTCCGGTCACAGTCCTCTTGAATGATTCCCGCTGAACAGCTGCGAGCTGCCTTGTTATCTCCCAGGTACGTTGCGACTTCACTTCCTCTTCTGTATCTGAAGGATGCTTCATCTTTGAGCATCTTTAGATAACATTTTTTGAACCAGGCACCTCACGAATTTAGATTTGTATGAATTGTTGAAATAATCGTCTAGTTTTATCATAAGACAGTCTTGGTTTTCTCTAGTTTAAAACTGAGACTATATACGTCACCCGACTGTTCAGTGTTGCTCGGGGACTGTGATCGTTCATCTCGATTCCGTACGCGGAATCTATAACAACACAGTATGTTACCATCAGATTCTGGGCACATTCTCTCAAACACGGGTCGCGGTAATCTCACCCAGCTCGCTTTTACTTGAAATCATGTAGCGGAATAGCTTTTGTCGTAATGCACCACATTTTTGGCAAGCAGATGAATATGGGGTTTTTCAATGAGAGGCAGCTTTTCGGCAGCCTTTCGTGCTATAAGACACAGTTTAAAAGAGAAAGGTAAAATCAATGACTCACTTTTTTCTCTTGTATCCATTTCATCAATATTTGTTCCTTCAGGAGCACGATTACTTCGCAGATCCGAATCCTTTTCCTCTTGGGCAATCAACAGTCCAGGTGTTGAGAAAACTACAGGCACGAGCAGGATGCCATCCACCCATCGAGGTTTAAGTGCTCTCTCATTATCATTTTGTTCTGGTAAATGTTTTGCTTCACAAACTTCGACATTATCACTGGCACCAGGATTCCCACATTCGTTTCTACAGTGTGATTCTACGAGCGACAAAACGCCCCCCACCATTCCATTTTGTCTGGTCATATGGCAGCCATCGACAAACAGATTTGTAGCAGATTCTAGTAATCTGGTACACATTTTTAAACTGTTTTTTTCGGTTGCAAGATCGGTACCGGTTTCGCCACCAACTCTGTGTGAATTTCGATGCATCAGTATCATGGCCTCGACCAGTTCGAATAGGAAAATACAACTGAATCCAATGAACAGAGAACACAGTCCACCGACTTCGGAAAACAACTTCGCCAGCGAGAATATTTCCTCTTCTGTGGCCACTTGAACCGCCTCGCTGCGCACTAATTTGACACAAATCTTACCCGGCTCCACATTCGCCTCATTTCCTGTCTCCACAATTGTGTTGTGCTTAACAAATTTGGTCAGAACACACGACAAAGGGCACGTGCTATAGGAGATCTTTTTTGCCTGACACTCGGCACGCTCGCATGCGGTCACATTCTCACAACCATTCATTTTGTACGTCCACATCTCGATACTGGACGAGCAGTTACACACCTGCCGCACTTTCCGTGAGCATTCGGCCCAACCGCATGCTTCACGACTGTAGAAAAAGTGCGTACCAAACAGCCGCACGGTGTGTTGGCGAGAAGATTCACTGCGCGGAGCTGAAGACGATGTGGATAGAGTATATTGGTCAACAAATTTATCTGACGACTGATGTCTTTGATCTTCCATCCGTAGTTGGTCCAAATAGTCCAGTTCCCATGTATCCGGGATTTTTTCAGATGCTTTCCAACCGGAGCGATTCATTTTCTGCTCAAAGTCGTTCCACGCCTCTTTTGTATCCACAGATGTGGTGGATCTTTGTCTAACACTGGGCGAATCGAAACATGGATTCCGTTCTGTATTCAGTCGCGATGTAACTGATTTGGAAACGTACAATGAGACTTCGGTGCCCGGAGCAAGCCCTGTTTGAATGTGACGCTCGTACGCACTGAACGGTAATTCACCCCGCTCGTGTAAAATCAGAGTAAAAGCTGTGAACTGGGAAGATTTGCTCGAAATGGACTGATTCAGTTCAATCTCTAAATAGGACCAAGATGAAGCGGCCGGGTAATGCGAGTGCAGTTCGAAAGTGGTGCATAAAAAGTGTTTCACATTGGGAACCTGAAAAATGGAAACGACATAATGACGTCCTCAACTGGTAGCACAATCAAATTACTTTTAATCCAAAAAAAAACATCATTCACCAAAAGATTTTATTTCTCAGAGAATATGCACTGCGTCGATTCCGAATGATATATTTCTGATCCGTTCAAATCATCTCCATTCACCCCATCTGTTCAACGGAATAAGAACCATCGGCGATTTGTCTAAACCATCTATCTTTCGATCGGTCAGTCAACGGGTCGATCGGTAGAACGGGTAGATGTATGAGAATACGATGAGCATTTTCGTGTGACAGGTAGTGACCTAAAGTGACTAAACACTTCTGCGTAAGTTCATCGAACTTGGGCCAGGGAAGCTTGAGGATTGTAAGTAAAGTTCAAATTTGAGCCCAGAATGCTGTAGGATTGAACCATCGGTTGTGTTTGGCTTTCTGCGTGATGATCGAAAAGTGTTCTCTGCTCCAACCGAATTCCCTGGTTTACATAGACAGACAACCATTGAACTGGAAACCGCACCACACATTGGGTTGATATCAGTTAGGCGGGGGCTCTCTGTGCTAGGTCATAGTTCATTCTGTTACCAGATGTGATACGAGAAAAAATTGCCTTTGTAAACTATTTCAATGACGATTTTTCATTTGAGCTGCTTCCTTGATGTCACACTGGTTTGGCAAAAGACGAGGAATTTGGTAAAACACTAGTTCTATTAATAAGCAGGCGGCGGTTTCTCATTTCATAACTATTCATGTATCAGAATCAGGACATTCAGAAGATAAAGTAACACTTCAGAGGCAGTTTTTCAAAATTATGAAGTATTTTATAGTTCTCAATTCTTTCATGACATATTCACTTCAGAAATCTATTCCCGAGTATTAACTCTAATTGAAAAAAACAGGTTCTAAATCCTTTTTTCGGAAAACGTATTATTTTCGACTACATCAAATCTGATTATAAATATTTATTGGTCAGAATTTTATCGAATGACTCCGAATAATCGAGTTCTCCTCTAAACTGTTCATCCACGTATCCTTGGGGGCAACTTCATACAGATTTTGCCCTACTTTCCGAAAAGTTTATTTAGCATGATATTTACTGAATTGAAATCTCAAAAAGCCGTTGAATAAACACTCCTTTTTATATCGCTACCCAGTCAACAAAAGTGGAATGCGATACATTTCTCGTAAGAGGTCAACTATGAGAGTTTAAATCATATTTCATACTGAATGTACCAACTGACTGACAGTAATGAGAAAAGGCTGATAAATGTCGTACAACGCTGAGTATTGCCATGACAAGGCTGAGTAAAAAACCCTTGATCACTGAACTTGGCGCTTGATCCTTCGTGCTCGGTGATGAATAACTTCTGGCTAAAAGCTGCTTACGTAGTAGCAGTAGTCGTAGTAGTAGTAGTGTTTACATTGTTGGTGAAATTACTCGCCATACGGTGTCAACAATCTTCCCAACAACGGAAGCCATAGGAGCACTTGTGCGACCGCTTTATCTGGCCCCGTCGTATTTCATCAACCACAATGCAAATTCCCTAAGTTCCATCTGGAATGAACGGTTGTGAGAAGCACATGCTAACCCGTAGGTTTGCTTTGCATCAACACAGCTAGAAATTCTGCTTATCATGTTCTGTTTTAAGACGTAAACAATTTGACATCGATCGACCTACCCACGATGTTCGTCTTCACGGGTGTGGGACGGATCGAAACAGAGACGTGACAAACAGCCTGTAGAGCTTGGTTACTTGGTCAGTTTGAGCAGTATTTCACTTGAATTGAATGTGACACTTTAGTGAATGCTTTGAAAATTTTCCACAGCTGTTTTATCCGTGAAAATCATCCTTCGTATGAGTCGTCTGCGAAATATTGGCTCATTGAACAAGCTCTAAGCGGTGCCTAATGGTGACTTCATCTCAGCTGATAATGAAACCTTTACAACCTTACAGCCATACTCGGTAATCAGGAGTTGGCATAAACCATCAAAGCAAGCAATTTTAATTTGCTGAACACTTTTGGTTTGCACGAGTGGATATTGCGAGATCGGTTTTTCACAGGAAAATTAATCATTTCGGTTAGAAATGTATTGTAAAATCCACTCCTATGGCAAAGCTCTTGTCAGACTAAAACAGTTAGATTTTTAATCTATTTGTCTTACTGATTTCGGTTTTGAGTATAATTTAAAGCTGACTGAAATCAAGCCTGGGGAATGAAAAATAACAGAAGGGAAAAGCGATTTGCAGACGGTAGACGAATGTTCCGTTTTTGCATTTTTTTTCGCTGTAAACGTTTCATGTTCATTCACGAGAGTTCAGCTGACAAGTACTGGAGCCTTTACCCCAATAAATTTCATTTGGAGCCATATTTCTCAGTCGCCGAACAAAAGCAATTCTCTTTTCTTGGGCACCAAATAGCAAAGTGGGAAGCACCAACAGAAGTTAATGCTGTTACTGGGTTCTTCATTCCTCTACTCCAAGTCATTGCGTGATCGCTGCATCGCTTCCTCTAGCCCTACTCTGCGTTTGCGAATGGATCACGGAAAGCCAGATGATAAGCAGACATACGCAAACCATACTTGAGCCATCGGCGACCGGAGGAAAGCTATCCGCATCTAGCACCCGACGAACCTAGCTATTGCTCGCTCGATGTTCTCACCGGAAGTGAATACCGCCTGGGGGACTTTCCCAATGCGGGGATTCCGCGGTCGACAGTTTGAAGTAGGTTTATTTTCGCCTGTTGTGTCTCGTAATTGGTAAGCCGAGAAAAGGCACACTTGTATGGATAGGTTTATCTATTGTGCCACCGTACGGTACGAGCATGTAAAAGCATGCCATTGAAAACAAACACGTGAGCATGTGCGTGAGTCAGAGTTGTGTGCAAGCAAAAAGAGTTAGCCAAAAGTACAATCGGGTTAAGCCACACAAGGCCGCTCAACACGTGATCTAATTGGCCAGTGCAGTCCGGGATGAAGCCCGTCTGGCGTCAACTCATTGCGTGCGTGTGCGTGTATGCGTGTGTGTGTGTGTGTATGCGTGTGTGTGTGTATGCGTGAGTGTGTGTGTGACTAGAGCAGTGTCGTGCATACCACGGATTTGAATGAAATGGTCGTAGAGTGTGCGTGCGTGTGCGAGAATGTCTGCCTCAACACATGACTGTTCAAGCCGAAGACGACATAGCGCAGCTGAATCGTGTTCCGTGCTCCGGATATGCAACCCACTATTGATCTGATCCAAGTGGGGTAAACCACGGCAACTGAATCGTCGACTGATTACAGACAATGCCGACAATGCTGTCACTGGTTATCAAATGCTTATATACGGTGTATTGATGGTTGGCAGATTTTGATAATGTTTTGAGGTGATCCAAATGTGAAAAGTCTTTGGCCTCGGCGGGACTCGAACCCACGCATGGTCACCACCCTCGCTTTAGTACCGCGAGTGCTCTACCAGCTGAGCTACGAGGCCACGCCGGAGGACCTTCGTCTTTCTGCATATGGATCACAGCATACCCGCCCAAATTACAGTAGCACATGGCATCCACCACAGTGAACTAGCTTGTAATTTGACTGCCTACAGCAGGATTTCCATTTGTACTAACCGGGTCCATCTCCCCTCCGATCTTATTCGCAAATGAATAGAAATGGAAGATAACAAAAAAGATGGGTAGCCATTTTGTCAACACGGGCAAGATGTTGCTGCTGTCTTCGAAGTATAATTGGTCCCTCTATTATGTCCTGAAGGAGGACACAAATCAAAAGGAACGGAAAAAACTTTTGCCACTAACCTTGGGGACAGTACTGGCTACACAGCACCCAGCTACTCACTCACCCGCAAAAAACTATAATTTTTTTTCTATCCCCTTGAGTGTCCCTCTGGAGAACAAGATTCACAATTGGGTGAACGGGTTTTGTATTGATTGAACTTCCAGATATGTTTACGTATTCCATCAGTCATTACGCTAAAATCCTCACGAGATATTACCAACCTAAGCTTGCTCGGTGGCCTCCTTTCCGTGTTGTGAAAATACGCTCACCAGTTGGACGAAGTGAAATGGAATGGAAATCAGTGCTGCTTATCAAATAGGGCATTCTTACCCAATTTGGCTCTTCCCAGAACCACGTAAAGTACCAAAACAAACGCCACAATGTGGTATCTGATCTCACATGCTGACACAGATGGAATGCAAATTTATTTACGGAAATTGTTGAGGAGATAAAACCCAATATGCAACCAGTGAAGGTGCCATAATTGTCCGTATGGGACTTCCTTTCGGTTGCTGAGCTTCCTATTAATAACGAAAATCATTGACTAGAAGAGGCCTAAATAAAACGCACTACGTGTATATCACAAATCCGTAATCTTCGAAAGAGTTTTATTTCTTTTCCCAACTCATGGAGGGGGGTTGGGATTGGAATCTAATTCGATCTGCATTTCCAGAGATTTTCACGATAAACTCGAGGTAACGTCGTAGAAAATGCTATTTCACTTCTATGACATTTTCCCCGACATGTTTGTGTAGAGCAGGAACCTATTAGCACAGATACAAAGGTTCAGTACTTTGCCAAATCTGAGGTGGAGAAATACACAAGACTCCCTTAGGCCAGGAATAATATTGATCAGTGTCATAATGAGGTGCTATTGGAAACAGCAAGTAAGGAGAGCCTTTCTTCATCTTCTAAAGTTTAAACCGTCCACTCTGTTATTGTTCAAATGGTTAGCAAAGCTTTGTAAGGGTCCGAGACACCGTGGTTTATGTTCTATTACCGGTCAACTTTCCCTTCTACAACTCGTGGTACACAGCGATTGTAAGCTACAGGTGGACGTTACTGAAAACGGTGTGAACCCATTCGGACTGCCTTCCCCATCAGCCTCTGCTCTAGCATGTCAGTGTTTGGCACCAGTTTCTCTACTGACCGAACCACAAAGCGAATTTTGACCGCGATTGACGTCTCGACTGGTGTGTTTATCTTTTATGACCTTTTATCTATTTTCTCATGGAAGTTTACATCTGTTTTGTTTGCTTGATTTACAATCATTGGTGATTATTGCTTTGCTTTATCTGACTCTGATCCTCGGAGCGGTCATCGTTGTGTTTTGTCTTGTATTACTTTAACAGAACCCTGCTTTCATACAATCTGGCTTGTGCCGTCTGTGGGATTCTCGTGCGCGTGACTCATCTGATAGCTCAGCTTTGGCTACAGTGAAATTCTTTCACAATTATCCTGTCAATGTTTTGTGGCCCAAGGAGAATAAAAGGTACGACCTGTGGTAGTGAAACGGTCCGCCGGGCGAACCGTAAACCCGAAGAACCCGGGTTCAAATTCCGCCACCGCAGCCCTCGCTGGTCTCCTTCGGTTTTAACAGCCCTCTTTCCTGAAATGCTGCACAGTTTCGAGTAAAATAAATATAAGAGCGAGCGAACTATTATAATTGTTATATTTTCACTATAAAATTATTAATTTTGTTATCACTACTATTGTTTTTGTTGTTATTATTATTAAGATACTATCCACTCTAATTTACGAGTTCCGAACCCCACCACCATTTATTGCATTTGTGTTATATACTAATTTGCCACCGTCAGGCTCTATACCATGCTTGACTTATTTGGGTCGTATTCAGTCACTCATCCCTAGTCCAAGTGTTAGCTTGCCGGAACCCCGCGATAGTCCATTGGGCTTCTGTAGGTACGGGGTTCTGCCACCTCTACTAGGATCAAAATTAAGCATGAATTTTACAATAATAATAATAATAATGTGCTTATGAATATGAAAGCATGAAGAATTGTCTACCTCCTACATTAGGCCTTTGTGATCACTTGTGGTCAGCAGTAGATGAGGTTTCATGATGCAATCACTATCTTCGGTCACTGGACCATACCGAAACAAAATTAATTTTCTGAGTTCGTTACTTGCTGGATATTCTTCAGTGATATTTATCACCATTCAATTTTGAAAAATCGTTGTTCGGATGCTCAACCACACCACATTCCGGTTTTCCAAAATGTACCCAGTAAACTTCATATCACTTTACTGTACTTTATGTTGCTTTTCCGCCAAAAAAGACCACACACAGAGTAGACATCAAAATTTTATCTGAACTAATATGTTTGCACCTTTATGGTTCTAAAACTACGGTGAGTAAACATTTTCTACTTTGGTTCAAAATAGAGGAAATTTCGACAATAAAGCCCGATCTGCTCGAGTGCACTTTGTTGCCACCCACAGAGTCAATTCCCAAAGTTCTGTGGCATATAGCAACTCTAATCATGTTTATACAGTTAGACACAACGTGTTTCTAAGCCCGAGTCTTGGTCGTCAGTATTTGAACCAACTTGTTTTGGCTAATATTTCTTCCTTATAGAATTACGTCATGAGATCCCCGCAAGAATGAGGCTTAGAGTGAATGTTAGATCAGGAGAGAATTAAAATGCTTATGCTCGGAGGATGTACTAGAGACTACTTATAAGGAGAACAGAGTCGCGAGAAAGACATGAATTTGGGTTGAATATCATTTTTTCACTTCAAATGCCATAGAACTTCTTTTTACCTTTTCGGTTTCTAGCCGAAGAATGCAAAAGAACGGATAGTTTCCTTTATAATTCACTGGGATGGAAGAAAAACACTGTCATTGCAAAATGGCGACATTACAGCTTTGATGAAATATCAATTGAAATTGCCATTTTTACTGAGCGGTTCTCAAATTTTCTATTCCAGGCTTTGACTTTGGTAATCCGAAGCTTCAACTCAATGCCTCAGCTTAGGAATTCGGGATATTTTGCTCAGTGCATAAATCCTTTGGCGATATGCACTGGTGACGCCGCCTCGGCTGGGGACGAATCATTGGCAACCCGTGCACACTAAGCTCAACGAGTGGAAACGTACGCAATCCAGCAATAAACCTCAACTAAGAACAAAACTCGCTATCAGAATCACCAACACAGTTGCTCATTGCATCATTCTCAATCAATAGAAACACCAACTAATGGTAATTTGTAATCATCACCGTTGCATATCAACCACGTTTTAGACGGCATACGAATCAGGATGAGAGAATTGTGAGTTCGGCAGATTACATCTAGTAAATTGCATTGTTATTAAATGAAAGTGTCAGGCAAAGGTGAGAGTGAAATCCCTCATGGATTCTAGCTAGGTTTAATAAATGATTGTCAGGTGTTCAGGTTGTCGTAACCGTGGTGACAGTAAAACTCGATTCTAGTAACTTCTGGTGAACACGATAAAGCAGCTTTCACAATAGCGGCAAGTCTTTTAAGTATGAGAAAATTCATTTGATCTTCCTCTCCAACTTTTTGATTTCAACCCTAAATTCATTATTTTTCACAGTGGGAGATCTGAATAGTTTAATTAGTTTTAGTTCATCAACGCCCAATTCAACACTGTACCATGAGAAACTTTGTACAACTGTCTCACCTGGCTTGTTGCTAATTACTAGCTGCGGTGCGGATCTACCTGGCCGTTACCGAGATTCGAACAGTGGATGGGGAATTTGCAGTCACAGGAGTTATCCAAGCAGCTCTTAACAGCATCTTTTGAGTCAACAATACAATATATAGTGGTCATTCTCCACTAAATTTGAGCGTTTCACTCTTCAATCACATCTGGGTTAATCTAATCATGATGAATGTCATTTCAGTGGGGGCCCAACAGAAACATAAAGATTGGAAGTAATTTTGTTAATTCAGTGGAACGGGATTTACATGTTGGTGAATTAAGTCATTGTGCGGAAAAGGCTCTCAACTTGCCGTTTCACATCATCCTTGTTAGGATGAAAATGTTCTTCCACACCTTCATGACTGAATTTCGTTTTGACGTTGCATGATTGCATCTCGTTTAACAAAGCTAACATTGTGTAACGCAATTTCTTGTATTTGAAGTCCGATGATTAACCCAGAAAGCTATGAAACTTTTGTGTCCGAATAGTACAAAAAAAAACCAAAAGAAACCATGCAAATCAGCCCCCTATCTACGACGGCATATCTTTGTTCGCCCCTCACGATGTTCGTCAAGTGCATAAGATAACTTTGCTCTTCGATCAGTCTTTCCCATTTTCGTTATGCGTAATTTAGCCTTGGGTAGTTGCGCACTTATTGTTCGGGCAAACAAACAGCGGTAGCATACATAAGTTGATGCATTTTCTTATCCGGTCTGAAATATAAAACGGCTCGGCAAATCACGTGATCTCAGTTATAGGGGCTCAGTTTGATAACCGCGGGGTAGGGATAAGTCTTTCGAGGCAATGAAAGTTTGACACGCAAATCACCTGACTTTACCCCAACCAGTAACGAATACCACCGCGGCGAGTTGCGTCTAAGCTAGGCGAGGCGGGGCAAAGCGAGGCGACAGAAGAGCTTCCTATCATTTGAGTCAGTTAACTGGCGTGGCCAAAGTGAATTCCAGATTTCGGTGCAAAAAAATGTTGGACAAAGAATCGGTTTCATTTATTCTAAAACTTACGAATGGCAAACAAAAAATGGTGCTTCTGTTTTCGATGCCATACTGAAAGACAGATGTGCTGATTAGTATCGGAGCTAATTAGCTTTCAGTTGTGGGCAGCCTAGAAATGCGCATTTAAAGAACCGTGCTGTAGAATTCGATTTGCATGGGTATGTGCATCACGAAGTCGATATGAATCAGGCAGCCGCAGAAAGTTTGAAGGTGTGCATTATTTCATAATCTTGTCTGTTGTGTGTGAAGTGGGTAAAAGGAGTTTGAGTTATCGATAATGTTCCGTGCTTTCACGGAGGTGAGAACAATCGGTATAGAGGCACGCTCTTCAGACCCTAACAAGGTTTCCAGCCGGTATACTAGTCGCTGAGGAATCATTCTGTGACAATTTGTCATGAGCTATAACCAGTAGTGGTCGAGTGGTTTGGCAAGTCTACTTTCCAGCTCAAAGGTCAGAGCTTCAAATCCCGACAACACCGGTTGCTTCGGTGGTAGAAAGTTAATTTTTGTCCTTTGTTTTATTATACAAGCTTCAGAAAGAGTATTATAGATAACTCATCGCTCTATCCGTCTTCAATAAAACCAGCCTATCATTGGAGTGGACCAGCATGCTGATGACGAAATTGTAAGATGCGAACCCGCTGATGTGAATCAATTTGTGGATGGACACCTCGTCTGATAGCTTGTCGTTTAACGTATGGGACCGACAAACCGGCAAGCTGAGTTCTGATTCTCGTTAGAACTGAATAGATTTGCGTCTTAATTGGTTAATTTAAGTAGTCTGGTACAAGTTTTGTACATTTAGTTGTCTGATGTTTTCTGGATGAAATCAGCGTAGTGATCAGATGGCGCACCGTAAAAAGAAAAGTGTTTAGGCTGTCTCTCAAATAAATTGCACTTGAAGAATGCCCGACATACCCACCGGAAAAACACCAGCAAATTTCAAGTTCAGAAACCTCACATTAGTCGGAGTTTTTCCCGTATTTCATCACGTATTCTGTTTTATGCTAGAACAGTGACCCAGTAATTGATGTAGGGAAGTGCAGATAAGGAAGAAAATGCACGAGGCTGACAAGAGTCGAACCCAGAAACTGAAAGTCATCAGTCGACAGTGATGACTGTACCGAACGCTGAATGCGGAGAACCAGGGAGAAAAACTCATTCTACTTATTTGATACTCCGTAACTAAGCATCTTTCATTAATATTTCATTGGTCTTTATTGTTTTAGAATTATTAATCTTGTTTCATTAGGAACTGCAAGGTTTGGAACAGTTTTAAATACTAGACATCTGGAGCATCTGAATGGTGACTGTTCCCATCAGCCCCATTCGAAATTAGATTAACCTTCAGAATACATAGGTTCCAAAAATATCCGAGGTAACCTCATCAACTGTCATATGAATTCATAAACTTTAGCACAGTGCGTCAATTTCGAGTAAGGTAAGTGAGAAAAAATCAATATTCACTGCCAAGAAGATTGTTGGTTATTATTAGGCCTTTTAAAAACCTACAGAACGCAATTAGCTGTGGTGACCCTCCATTGGTAACGGAAAAACTAACTTTACTCTGCTGCTCAGCTTTGATGAAATGCATTTAGTGGTAATTCAGAACAGCTGTGATAACACTGTGTTCAAAACCAGTAAGTTGAGTAATTTGTCCACGTCAAGTTCGCCGTTTATACTGTATCATCTAAGACTACGGTTCCTATAGAATGCAACGTGGACATCCTTTTTTCACTTTCATTGTGGATTTTGGAACTCTTTGTTTCATATATTCACACAAAAGCCTGCCTCATCCCTTTTGTGATTTAAATACAAATAAAGTCACAGTATGGAGAGATAACTCCGAGACACTTTCAAGATAAGGGTAAAGATTATCTCGAAAGAAAAAAAACAATTACAAAATAATTTCAAAGTCTGTTTTTGGTTTTTGGAATATCCACTTGCTTTCTTCACATCGAAATGTCGGACGCCGAGAGCCAGATTCGAACCAGCGCCCTCCTCAAACCGGGCAGATGCCCTGCCAGCTGAGCTATCGCTCTCCGGGCAGTTTGGTGTGAATAACGCTAGAGAATAATCGATTGTGTGCGAACCACTATTCCAGTGATACGCAGTATCTGTCCTGGTGTTAATCACTGGGCTAGCCTCGTCGGTCACTTCCCAGTGGGACGAACAGCACACAGATGAACGTGATCCTTCGGACATTGAAATATATTTAGAGAATGCATTTTTGGCACGAGGAGCCTGAATCGTACGTTTTTGGAAGATCCACTTGCATTCTTCACATCGAAGAGTCGGAAGCCGCGACCCGGAATCGAGTCATTCTAAGTGAAAATAATTTGGATAATTTTGGTACAATCGTTGTACCATAAAGAGATAAAGTATATATTAGAAAAAACAACCTATGTCTTCCATTTGGTGCCCTTGGAAAAGCGTGTTTCTGGTGGGTTCCAAGCGCAACAACACACACATAAATCGTGGCGTTTTCTCTTACATAAACAAACAACTAATTGTTTTTTTTTGGACTTTAGGTGGCGCCGTCTATGCGAATAATCTTATCAATCACTGTCACGCGTTGTTTCCAATTAATGACGACCGTCACTGTGTGACAAGCATAAGCACGCAAGCGCATCAGTTTTGTCAAATATTTCGGATTGTGGTACCACCGTTGAATCACTGGAAGAGAACAAATTGGGATTTCTGAACGAATGGTCAGACCCTTTATTTCACAAAACCCGTAATCAGCGAATCAGACAGGGGACAAAACCTACAGGTAACGTCGATTGTGCTGTCTTCGAAAAGTTACTCAGCATATGGTTCGAGCTACCCGGTTTAATTTAGTTATATCTCAGCCTAAAGCAATGATACTTTTACTTAAAGTTACCGCTTATTTATGCTGTTTGTTTGCTATACTGCAGCCAGTCGAATATGTGTGACCCTGGTCGCCAGGGTAAAAGGCCCCGAGTAAAGTAAGTCAAAATTCACCTAGGTATACAAATATAATTGAACTCACGAACAGAACCACATAAATTATCCGAGACTATATTTAGACAGGTGCATCGTTTAAATAATTTTCATGATTATACTAAGGCTGGCATGTACAAAAACAAAACGTGTTCATCAGATGGTCGTATGCATCAGTTTCGACAATACCTTTGAATGGGCTCTAGACTAGGTAGTGCAACACCGAGTAATACTAATCTCCGCTTTGAACCTGGCAAATTTTTAATAGTTCACTAGGAGATATCACGTCTTTTAAAATTGATTAACAGAACTTTTGATATCAGATGATTCACCAAGAACTAACTACACTGAACTCACCACTGACAAGGGTGGAAACATAGTACAGCTGTTTTTTCTGGCTCGCTACCTATCTATAACACCAGTGCGCATCCAACGATGCCCCAGTAAGATTGGTACCCTAGGTGAACGACTGTGAGTCAAACACCTGATCACCGAGTTGTCTGGTCTGACTGTGTCTTACTAACAATGACTCCTGACAAGAAAGAAACAGCTGTACATTGATGGTGTGTGTTTTCATAATGAGTTGGACAATGTTATTGAATAAAATAATCACGTGATAACTAAATCAAATCTTCCAGTGTCCAGAGTGATCAAGTGGCCAAGGTCATTAGGTTATTTGTACAGCATTACTCCTGCCATCACTGGCTTTCTAAGGAGAAGTGGCCCTTTCTGTGTGATCAGTGGGTTGTTATCTTGCAAAGCCATTGTTACAATGGAGCTATATCAAATTTTTAATGTTAAATGAAGCATTGAAAGCCAGACCGAATAGCCTGGTAGTTAGATGCGTGACTCAAAGCCTTTCACTCCGGGTTTGAGCCCTAATGGGTGCTCGACGAATATACACTACAGCTGTTGATTCCTAACAAGCCAGGAGAAACAAAAGTGAGCATTGTTTCCGCCGTTTTCAGTTTTGTATTGAGCATTGTTAGTGGATGGTGATCAGTTCAAATGTTTTGTTACTCATAGAGTTTTGCGAGTATTTAATTTCCTAATAGATTTTTGTGCAATATTAAACAACTATGAATAGTAGTGAAAGATCATTCATTGTACCTTGCTTTCGAGTCGCCAGTTACTGGGCTTGGAGATTTTCTAGAATCTCCGCCAGAAATTCGACAGTTCAAATTAGTTCATGACACCATCTGTTGGCATTATGCTTTTTCAACACAAGCGTCGATTGTCCTGACCCAAATTTCACACGAGGCATAATGTGAGGCCATCGAAATTGGCGGAATCCTAAGACCTCTTACCAACTGGATTTCACAGATTTGTCATGATTTCGGCTATTGACTGATTTATCAAATACACTTTAGTAATATTGTTCTAGTCCTATCAGATGGACTCTCAAACATCAAGCGCCAAATAGAACCGGCAAACACTTGATTTATTGCGTTGTCTAAATAAAATAAGAGCATGCATAGTATTGATCTTTATTGTAAATCTGTGTAAAGATAGAGGGGACAGTTTCTCCACAGAAGTTCCTCAACAGCATCTCCATCAGGCACTCTGGTTCAGCGAACAAGAATCCCACTGTAATTGGACAAACTTGTCATTACATTTCGAAAGCCAGCAACTTTTAACAACTTGACCACATCGAGGCCCATAACTAGTAGATATTAGTATTACAGAATGTCACGAATAAATTGTAGGCCAAAAATATTTTAAAAAATCACGTTGTACCAAGGTTTCGAAAGGACTGTTGTCCGGGTACACTGAAATCTTTATGAATAAACGAAGCCGTAATTTTCCAAAGACTTCACACATCTTCCTAGTGATCTTTTTTTCAACCCCTTCAAAAAGTCAGGACTGACACTTTAGCTAAACAGGAATACAAAGTAGACTCCAGATACTTTAACAGTGCAGTGCTGCGAAATGCAGAACTACCTTTGCGTACAAACATAAAGCTCGAACAGAACGGCTTTCGAGGACTGATTTTTGGTTACGAATCATGTCCTCGCGAGCACGGTGAACTGTTTCTGAAGGGCATCCGTCATTGGGTTTCAAGTAGTTAAATTTAGGCTACCATATACCCCAAGTTTGTGGGTAAAATTTGATAATTAACTGTCAGCTTAGAACTACGTCATCACCAACTTCTCCAAGCTAGAAAATCTGCGTATTTGCTTTCTTGAACTTACTGAGTTTGCACATTTATTTTCGACTCGAACATCCAAGACTGTATCAAACTAAAAATGATTGTTCTTTTCATGATGGCGCCTTTGCACAAAGCCATTAAGGTGCGTCTCATGTGTGTTGACTTTCTGTCAGACAAGCCAAAAAGGGGATAATAGGACCACATTTGTTGTGTACTATCTAGCATTCTATCGAACACTGGGGGGGTGAGAATTAGGTAGGCTGAGATCAAGGTTCAAAGGCATCACTTCCACTCTTCTTAATGATTTGCCTAAAAATAGAAAGTGTAAACTGGTTTTACCTCGAGTCCCTGGGTCATATTCACCGGTCCACTCCAGCAACACAGAAGAGATCTTTCCTAGGAGGAACTTATATCTTGGGACAAGACAGTCTGTCATAAGTAATCAGACAACTGTCCCAAAGCATCAAACCACTGACAGTTGCGTTTCGAATCTTTCAATCTAATCGCACGTGGGACCGAGTTTTCCAGATGCAGTAATTATATATATATATATATACATATATATATATACATATATATATATATATGTGCGACTATACAGTACAGTCCTTCCATCAAAAACATCTTGTTTTTGCCTTTGATATGTGTAGTGTCCCGATCAGGTGTGCATGCATACTGCACGGAAAGTAGATCAGCATCGTCGTCGTGCATTTAACTACGAGTGTCAACGTCTAATCATGAATTCCGCTTTGTATCTATTATCTTTGCTTGACTTGAGACGAATGTACCCTAGTGCGCACTTGTAACACAGAAACTGCTGATATTGCTTTCATAATTTGCTCACCTGTCTGTCGCTTGCCAGCGGCCTACGGTCAGGCTTAGTGTTTACGCTCGTACAAAATGGACGGAGTGCCATCACGGGGTCTTCTATTACTGACTGAGAACAACAACAACGGGGAGGACAAATAGCTTCATTGCAGAAGCACTTGTTAGGTTTTCTTCTTTACTGAATATATCAGTTCAACTGAAAAATACTACTTGCTTTGCGTTTCACTAGTCGCCTTGGTTGTTCACGCTTTCTTAACCGCTTTGAGATTTAGACAAGCTACGTTAATTGTTGTCCGAATTCGTGGGCTTTTGCACGCGTCAGTTGCGTATGAAGATAACACTAGCTACTGTTTTCCAACGGAACTCTTTGAAAGAACAATTCGTAATGCGTCTATCTCATTGTCGGAATTTCAACAACAAAAAGCCCTGCCTAGTTGTTTTATTCGGCCAGCTCGTGATCCCTAATAACGGCGCATTTTCACCAAATCAAACCCGTCCAAAAAGCTAAAAAATGAGGCTACTGCAATTTGGTTGTAGAAAAATTTGCCTGAGCAGGTCTTTTACGAGGTGCCTATTGCGAGCAATACAAACGACCGTCTTTTTCAGCTGCTAGACACTTGATTGCTTCAGGTCACAACGCTGACCTGACCCAATCGACAATCAGTTAGGAGGTTGTCTCATGCACACTCACACTCACACCATCACATCAGTCGATCTCTGCGATGGCGGACTTGTTCTCAGTAGAAACCAAGGCATGAAAATACAACCCCGATTGTTCCTCGAATCTCTCTCAGAATTATTTGCGAAGTCCAACAACGGTATTTTTCACCATGATCAGTTTCTGGAATTTTTGCCAATTTTATGTAGCTTATATTCAGTACAGCGTACGCTCTCAGCAAAAATCAAATGTGACTCAATCAGTACCATTTTAACTTGTGAATAGAAAAAATTATTAGATCCCGAAGTTTGCACAACAGAATAACGTATCAACCTGAATTTTCAATGTAGTCAGTTGGCGGTTATTAATGCAATAGTTTTATACAACGAATCATCATCGACGTCTATGCTCAATGGACAAGAAGAGTGCACTTCACCGCCAAATGATCTAAAGGACTGATTAGCTGCCGGTAAAACGAACTGTGTATCCTCTCATTCTGAGCAGTCACTAGTTCATATCTAGTAATTTGTTGACATCTAGTACCAGATAACAAGTAGTATGGTTCGACCATTTATTTCAAATCATTCATCTAGCTTCCTTTCACTCTCTCTACTCCATCCTTCAGTGTCTTTGTGTTTCAAGCATCTCCTAAGATAAACGATCTGTTTCGGGATCTTTTAGCCGGAAAATAAATCCTAGAACGTACTACATGAAGCGGTCTACTGTTGTGAAAGTTTAGATTTCAAATGGGGTAACTAAAGCCTCAAACCAAAGTGTTCAGCTGGAAGCCACCATCTCACGGCATAATCATCCCTTCGAAAACGGTATAAAACCAAGTAAAACCGGGTAAAACGTATCGCAAAGTACACGAGAAATCCAAGCAGACTGTAATACGGTCCAAATAATCCAAATGATACGCTGATCCACCAATCAGTTATTGTTAACTGACGACTCTGGCCTTACCTTCTGCCCGTTCCTCTATCGGTACTTCACATACCCCCGAAGAATAGAGCAGTTTCGATTTGGGGACCGATATAATGTAGGTGAGTTGGGGTACTCAACACCCGACATTAGTGAGTTCTAGAACTTGAGATTTTCAGTCAGCATTAGCTCCGGCAATCTGTGTCCATTTTTATTCATTTGTCCCCTTTGGTTTCAACGTTTTTTCGATTATTTAGTTTATGTACAGAATAAGTTTACTTAAATGGTGTTTTTTTAATTCTTACTCAATCATTCCGCATCGTGGCTGATTAAAGTATTTTGTTTTTTTGCATGAGTCCAATACAAAGAAAATAAACAAAAATACAAGGGCCCACAAAGATTCCCAAGGAATGACACTCATGACCTCGGGAATCGGGGTAATGCACCAGTTGACCGGGTGTGGTAACAAGCCTAGCTGGGACGGAATTCTATCTGCGGTGGCAGTGAGGTGTTTGAACTTCTTAGACTATCGATCGATATGAGATCGCCCGAACTGAATGTACCACAGCGCTAAACGGAAAATTGGAATTCCGCATAAGCTAACGACGTCCCGTAATTCTTCCTTTCTAGGTAACGGCAAAATTTGAAATACCAATTTTTAAGTAAGACCCGATTCGGTTGATTCTGTGCACTGAGGCAGGATCCGTGGGTGAAGGACACCGAAGAGGTGTAAATGAAGTTAGTTTAGTAAATGTTCATGAGATAAGCCGAGGAAACTAGCTGACGGTGGGAAAAAGTGAGTAAAACCTGACTTCAAGTTAAAACCACCGTATTGTACACTATTTGCTCACTGAAAAACGAATAAATTTAATATCCCCAATGATTGTGCATGCTAAAGTTCCACTCTGTCAGCGGCAACTGAACAGTAACCACTGGTTGTTCGCAAAGTGATCGGCTTCTATGATTTCGTGTTCAACAAACAGTTTAGAGCCAGCCTGGATTGACTGGAGGCAAGGTGGTCCATTCAAGGTATTTCACGTTTTGTCCTAGTTCCAATGCGGCTCAACAGAAATGAATTACTGATAAATTCTAGAGAAAACAAGTAGAAATACGGTACCTTCTTGCTATTCGAGGGCGAGAAGAATGATAATAGTGAATGATGAAACTTCGCGAAAGTCAGTTTGTTCTCTTTCAAAAACTAACCCATTTATTTGGCATGATAAGTTGTGATTATCTTCATGCTGTCCTATTATTTGATTTACGGTTTCAGGAGCGCAAAACAAATGTGAAAGACACTTTACCTGGCTGATGCTCCTTCGGACCCCACCTCCGGTAGCCTGATCAACCTTGCACTCAGAAGCACTACACTCGAGTTTCGATCTTGTTAGAGATCATCGGTGGTGCATATACTCCTCCGCACCCAGGGTTTGGAACCAGCCAAGAAAAACATCGTCAATCCCATTTACCACTGCAAATTGGCTGTGGGATACATAAAAATATCATGCACGAAGTAGGTACGACGGCCCATCCTGTGGAAAAGACCTGGTTTGGTGGGAGGCATTCACTTGAAGTTGATGCGATAGTGACCCAGTCTCTCTTCAAAGCCGTCGGGCACTACCGGCTGTCATGGGTGACCACATCCAAACAAACTGAACTGGCTGGTTTGGATTACCATAGATGAGAGTGGAGTGATGCGGTGGTAACACATACGCCATTGAGGTGAAAGGACTCGGGTTCAAACTTCGGATGCAGCAGAGTATACGCACCACTGATGATCTCTAACAAGATTGGAACTGGAGTCTGGTGCTTTCGAGTGTAGGGATGATTGGATGACGTGAGGTTTATGCGCGAAAGACGGAATACAATATACAGCCAGTCAAGCTAAGTACCATCAATCTCAAACAGCACTCACAGGTAATCGTGAGATATATACAAGAATGAAAGAGTCAGCAGCCATTTCGGTATCTAAAACAATCAGAATATTCGATAAAAATGGACATTTTTCCTCAAACGTTATTGAAATACTGTTTCATGCCCTGTGCTTCTAAAAACCATCAATCATTAAAAGTTATTGATTAGATCTCGACGATAAAATATGGGAGCGAATCTCCAACGAATCAAGTTTCTGAAGTCCTCGTACATTTTAATTTGAAGTAGATCTAATAAATTATGAATTTGATATCATATGAATTACTATCACATTATTCTTCCGGTTTTCGTGGTTTTGTCAAGAAAACTATCGATATGCAAATTCAGGCGTAAGTTTCAAACAAAGGTAGGCAACATTAAAACAGTAACCAGTGATTTATTCTGCACTTAATTTTATCAAATATTCATCGCTCTTTATTTCAAAATGTTCAAGTCCGATACGACTTGATGAGTTCATCGTTTTTCTATACCTTACTTGTTACTATTCTGCAAAAGTCTTAGATATTCGACCAAACGGTTGTCACCATATAATTCATCTAGAGCCTTCTCTAAGATTTACTAAATAGCAAATCTGCATCACAGACACAAATAATGGACCAATTTTATTTGACTGACTTGGTAATTTGTCACCGTGGGTATAAATTTCTGACCATTTTACTTCCCGTTTTCATTTCGTAGTTCAGAAATCAACCAGTTTTTGGGACCGTATTCACCTCTGTTTGCTTCAGAATAAGACAGTGTACTGTTCGTTCCGTATTCGGACATATTGCGGAACAGTAAATGCGTCGTGATAGATAAACGTCTACAGAGCGACTTTGACAGCCGAATCGCTAGCAGAACCTTGATCAAGGTCAACCTCTCATTAGGAAATTCTTTCCCAATTTGGTGTTGTTATATATATATATATATATATATATATATATATATATATTTATATATAAGTCTATCTACCAGCTTCACTATCTTATTTGCTTTTGCAGCTCACAAAGAGGAAAATAATTCAGTCAGAGGGCTTAACTTTCCTCTAGGTATTGTGGTGAATAACTTTATTCATCTAAAAGTATGACGGGAGAAAAACAAAAAAAAGCACACACGAAAAAGAATGTCCAAACCACAAGTGAAACAGTTTCTTCTGGTGAAATATTTCATGAAGCTATCGGCGGTTGACTTTTTCGACAATTTTTGGCAAACGTGTCTAGATAGATGGTATCATAGAATCTTAGGTCTGATTATTGCTCACAAACAGTGGTTTTATTTTCGAACTTCAACATCATAAATTTGACGGTCAATTTTCAAGAAACTCTTTTGCACGGTCAAACCCTTCTTTTTTCATATCGTCCTTCATTCCAACACTCATTTAGCAACTAATCTGCAAACCTTCTCTGTCTCTGATAAAAATAACTTGTCGTCCTTTGGTTACTCACTTCTCGAGTAAACCTATCCACAGATCACTTACCAGACAGCCGTTAGTCCCCTAACTTTCAATTAGCATTAGGTAGCTCACGGGATACGTGTATCAAATGACTTATCATGCAGTATCAGTGCTCAGCTCGCTGTCAAAAATCTTGTAAGTATGCGTTACTGCTTATGTAAACTGTCCTAATAAGTAGGATTTTGCACATCACAGTCTGGTTTCTGTCCCCTGATCACGCCTGGTTTAGTTTGTTATAGCTGAAGCGTGACAAGATTTATCGATTAGACAAACCGTTTATCAGCCCTCAGACATCTTTTTTTTCAAAATACACAATGAATACAGCTTAAAACTTTCCGTTGGCATACACATCAGCTCCCAATTTGAGCTGTATCAATGAATCACCTACAATTGCTTATTTCTTTGTTCTATCAGCAAAGATTTGCGCCGCAGCGAAACTTTTGCTCAACTGATACATTAACGATCACAACCTTTTTTCAGTATGTTCTACAAGTCCGAAAGACAGAAAGCAAAAGTTAAGCAAGCAGAAAAGGAAAGTATCGTCCAATATATCATTCTGGCGAAACCACAAAGGGAACTATCTATCGGTACGTACAAAAAATTTTGAGGGCCACCTGTCCAAGCATAATAATTTGTCAAGTTAGGAAAACCAGTAACAAAAATTAAAGTCCACGATGATATTTACAGAAGCTTTTCGACACTATTGTTTTATTTTCCTGATGACAACTTGACGAGAAAGCATTGTGTGG
This sequence comes from Fasciola hepatica, assembly GCA_948099385.1. Lineage (NCBI taxonomy): Eukaryota > Metazoa > Platyhelminthes > Trematoda > Plagiorchiida > Fasciolidae > Fasciola > Fasciola hepatica. The sequence continues at coordinate 123,275 of CANUEZ040000076.1, read as the reverse complement.
ACTGCGGGTTTGCGCTTCTTTGGCCGGGTTAGGAGCTGTGCCAATGCAGTTGTGGTTATGATTTCCGAGGCGAATTCGAGTTGTGCCTCGGGACAACACTCAAAAGATTAGTTGGCAACTAAACTGCTCATTTTTATCAACGATAAAGAAAGTACACGATAATTTAAGGCTTTTTCGGTAGATGATTACCACCGTGAGTGTAATATGTTTACTGTTCATACTCAAAAGCTCTTTCATCTATCTATAAGCCTTCGTCACGTGGCGTGTCGCTCCAGTGTCCATTATCATCAGTAAATTCTACTGACCAAATATATTACTTCCGAGTAGTAAATCACAATCTCCGCTATACTACCACACTACGAATACCAATACCATATTCACTATTATTATAACTACCACTGCCGTTGTTTCTGTCGATCAGGTACCGTGCTGACCAAATTATTTATCATCAGATTTCACAGATCGGTGTCAGCTAAAAGCAGACAACAACAACACTGTTCATTGGCATATTTCGTCTTTCTTGTTTATCTCCAACTATTCAGCCGGAATCCGCCATCGACTTGAGTGACTATAAGTCGGGCAGCTAGTTTTATCATCTAAGAATATCAGGCGCATCTTGAATAATCCAAGTTTCAGAGGATCAAAAGACAAAAGAACGTTAACCCTTTTTGGATAAGCACAGTTCTGTCACAAAACAGGGTATCTGATAGTAAAAACGGAAACCTATTGAACCCATCTACATGAATACGCAAAACAGAAATATATGCGAAATTCTTGTCTCGCAAAAAATGGTCAGTTGGTCTTTTCCAGAAATTTCGCACTACCAGCCTCAGTCGATTCAGTCCGATTATCGGCAAATCGTGCTCACAGGGAAGAAATAACATTTTGTTCTTGTTCCTACTAGCTTAAGGCAATCTTTTCATTTTTCACGTGTTATAGCTTTTTCTGTTAGAACAACTATTCTTACACGACATGCGTGGGCTTTATGCAAGCCTTATAATAAAGAAATTTATTCATTTTGTTGGTTTCATCCAAAATACTGGATTGCAAGTCACAATTCGCATTTGTTTTATATAATTTTGATCCTGTGAATTATCAGTCGTGTGATCAATACCACAAAAAGATTTTGTGTATACAAACCACAGCAGCGGATCCGAGGCGAACAAACTGCGCAAAAGATAAACGGTACATTTGACGAGAATCAGCTGGACAAATGTCCAGTAGGATCGGTTTGATACAGTCCAGGATAACGGACTCGGAGACGGGAAAAACCGCGGCAACCGAGGCAAGCACGGTTTGCAAAACTTTACAATTGAGCGCTCAAATTTCATTGAAGAAATAGATAAGTGAAAAAATTAATCCTACCCCGCACTCTCTCCATGTTCTGCGCCAGTTATTAAATTCTCGTGTTCGAATTTTAATAAAAAGCTTAGATTTCTAGTTAGTTAAATACTCCCAGTTGGTAGAGTGAAGTGACAACTTTGCATCCAAGTAAAAGTACCGTTGGTTTTGGTAAAGAATGAAAGATTTCGTGGTTTTATGATAGGGAGATTACCGTATTCCTCTCGCTCAAGAGTCGCATTCATCCAAGATGTTTGATAAAGAAACTGGAATACTTTTCAATTGTGCAAAAAGTAGACCAAATAAAGTAAGTATCCATATAAATGACTTTCGAGATTCCGAGTTTGTTGGTTTGTGGGAAAAACTGTCTAAATCATGCAATAACTTATCAAAATGGCTCTACACAACGCTCCAGGAAAGTTTTGCTTTCTAAGTGTTCATGTTAACTGAAAACTTCATTGGAATAGAATCAGTTTGCGAAAGGAAGCTTCTTGATGCGCTTTAACCCCTAAATTACTTTAAAATCTTTCTAGCGGCACTGCTCATAAAAATCTGGGTTCTTCCTCAGGACCTCAATGTCAGTACTTTGGAGTCGGCAGTCCGAAGCAGATGGCATTACACCAACAGCTTTTTCTTACGCAACCCAATCCCCGATTGTTCTGATTATAGTCTGGTACGTTCGTCACTTTTTCAAGTGAATGCCATTATAGTCACAAAAGGATGTTAAAATCAAACTGGTCCTCGACGTAGGCTTCGACTGTGTCCGCCACCGAGTGGGCAAAAATGAGATTTTTGTTTCCGTGATTTTCTAGATTATTTAACGGAGGAACTCGCTTCGCTCTGCGCAGTGTTGAAGAGAAATGACCAGAGCACAGCCAGTCCATATGGTCCACGGCTGAAGTCAGTATCCGAATTATGTACCTTAGCAGAACTCCAGTTCCTCAAGTGGGCACAGTTAAATTTGCATACCCGAAGACGTACGAGATAACGCTTTGATGGGACAACACCAAAACCAGTGGATTATAACAAAACTGCTTGTTTGCAGCAGAAAATATCTAGTCCACTTTGAGTCAGTGATTATTTGATCGAATAATGCCAGGTTGTGACTTATACGCTTTGTTTCTGTTCACTGCGTTCAGCTTGTTTCACGTTGTTACTCTCAGCCCTCTACTGTCCGCAAATCTCTTCAGGTAATAAGTTTCTTATTCACCGCAATAGTGACGCGAAGGAAGCAGCTTCCTATTGCCTCTACAGATTCCTGACAGCTAACCGGGCACTGATACGGCTTGATGAATTAGTCAGTAGGCAGTGCGAATCCCCTACCAAATAAAATTATTAGTAAACTCGGGAATTCTGCATTACCTTTAGAGCTACTGTTCGAATTACGTCCCCACCCTGAAGATATCTCTTATGGGGAATTCTATCGCTGTGACAAGTTGTGGGAGTCTAAAACCGGTAAGAAGTGACCGTTGCCGTGTATGATGCGGATTTCTTCTAAAACAAGGCCGCAAAACCCAGCTTGACCGGTTAGTTCAATGGTTACCGTGCGAAAGAATCAGAATGCCCATTGTTGGCCGGAGTTCCAGTCCCGTGCATAACACGGAAGAGGGTACACGTCAGCTAATGTCGTGACACGCGGGAGGTTCGCAAAATACATTTTTTTGAGCTTAGTGTGATTCGTTACAAAGGAAAATCAAACAGATAATGAAATAAACTTCTATATTTTACCAGTAAAAACTCTGCGTTCAACATTTTTCCCCGTAAATGTAGACATTTTGTCTTGAGCAGTTCGGTAAAGTAAGTTGATTAAACACCAGTTTACCGAAGTGTGCAGACTGTCAGCATTTCTAACTAAAGTATTCGTAATTGGCATTGTCACTTTCTAGCAAAACAGGATAATAGTTCAGCCCAGTGCGAGCATGTTGAACGTGTGTGAAGCTTTCTAAGAGTGAAAGACACTAAAACCAATCGGCCGGAAAAAATGACCCCTACAGTTATAAACTCTCCGTCTGATTTTATCTGAGAACCGTTTAGATGTCCTTATTGATCTCTCAGAGAAATTATCATATTGAATGTGTGCATATATTTCTCCTAAAGTAAAAATAGAAGTGATAAATGTTCTCCACTTCGTCAATTGGAATAAAGAATTCACCCACCTTGCCGACAGCATCTAAAGTTTTTCTCTTCTGTTTTTATATCAGTTTCTTCTGGCCAGTAACAAGTCTTTAGTTAAGAGCCTTACCGTGCAATGCTGCAGTCCTGCCTCCGGTTATCCCTGTGGGTCATCAGAACTCTACCGTCGTCCGACTCGTTGTACAAAGTTCCACCAACTAGGACCCTGTGGAACTTCCTACACAAACTCTCAGTGGATTTTCCTAGTCCTTGAGTTGTTGTCATTTGTCATCGAATGGGCCTGACAAGTGCCGTAAGGGAATTGAGTTTTTTGTGAGAGTGCAATCAAGTTGCCCGGGATATGTTGTGCCTAAATGTAATCTATTGTGGTGTAACTTATTTGGAGCACATCCTGTGATGATACTTCTGTGATCCAATCTATTCATTGCACAAAACGAAAAAAATCGTAAAATTTGTTATTTTGTACAATATTTATGAATAAAAAACCGTTGTGGAATTTTTCCCTTTGTTTATTTTCGTATACTCAGTTACTCTTATTTGTTTATTTTTCTGCTGTGTACATTTGTCTGTTTGTTTTTCATTGACTAATTTTTTCCACAGTTACTTCGCATCTTTTCATAAGTGAGCATGAATTCCATCAAAACCGTTTATCCAAATAGTTACGAGTACATACCGCGTTATTAGAAATGAACAGAAATCCAGATTTCTAATGTTCGATGAGTTAATGAGTGCTTCAGATATTGTAACGAGCAGAGTGATTTTGGGGTGCCGTCTACCGCCACAGTTGCCCGGCATTGGTAGAGTTCCAACATTTTGGCTCACACTTGATGGTAAAAGATAAACCGATCACTGCTTGGAGAATTCCAGACACTTTATTGGGCAGGATTCGTCCTACAGTAGTGTGACATTTTCTGTACATTCAGTATTCATCGACTCTGCGCAAAGTATTCTTTTGAACAGAAGGATCACCGCAAAATTTTATCAGTCATGGAGAATTCCGTGTTGTAATGTATCCGTGCCAAAATCGGCTCAAAGTGAGTCAAAAACCAATGCGCCCTGTGATATGGTACATGTGAGCGTCTGACGTACGGTAACACAGAGTTTTCGTAAAGGATGATAGTTAGTCAAGGTTTCAGATGTCGTGGGTCACCTTTCTCAAGATTGTAAACCGGTCATCAGATCGAGAACCCGTGGTTACCGAGACATCAAATGACTTCCATCATTTCAAAACAATGAAGGCTAACGTATAACTTAGTTCTTTGTTTAATCAATTGCTAATCTGATCTCTACCTACATAATTACCTCACTACCTAATAATACGCATATCTGTTTGAATATAACTGTCCATTGTGATGACTGGTGGAATAGAATAGATCACAATACTGACTGTAGCTTGAGCATCAGTATCCAAGCGCGGCTTTCAGTTCCCCCAAGGTCGATCACTTTAACCTTCTGGATCGCCTCTGCTTTGGTCTGAATCATCCTGACAGACTTTCCCCGAACAAAATATATACTGCACGCCTTTGCGTATTCATTCATGCTTACTAAGACTGTCCGCTGTTCAGACAGCAGATCCTCAGTGAACGATGAACCAGAGGTATGCGCGATAGAGACTGACATGATTCGCACACTAAGCCATCTGCATTGATTTCCGATTAGGTACCTCATGCCACTACGGCAGCATATATTGTAATGTCACTGTAAGGTTGATCTCAGCAGTTCCAGCAAAGCTGTGAAATTCCCCAGAAAGAGAGCACGACTTTTGGGTGAGCATTGTTGATAATTCAATCAGTCGTCCCTTGTTTCTTGAATAATTTTGTCGTGCTATGTTATTTCGCCCCAGCCCTTCACTGTGTTTCGTTCAACGGACTGTTTCTGACAACTATCTTTGATGTATTTAATATCACTCTCTCAGGCAAACACTCCACCGTACAAGCTGGTTGATAGACTTGTCCAGGTCCGATCAACGCCATCGTGGCAGTAACCGTCCCCCGCATTGAGTGCGGCAATATTTATCAAAATGTATGGCACTCAAATTCGTATCCGAAGACCGAATTTTCAATGTATTCATGTGAAATAGGAATCCATTCATTATTGCTTAGCATTTGAATGCAATTGACGATGTTGAGTGAATGTGATCAGACCACGACATCTAGTATTCTATTATTTACAAACCCGTTCTGATCTTTCTTCACAAAGATTACGTTTGTAGTCACGATGAAAGATTATTACTTACCAGAACTTTGCTACACATGTTTTGTAGGAGTATGGCAACATTTTCTGATATGCTCAAGAAAGACTAATTGTCCATTTTCGTAAATCTAAATAATTTACTGTTAACCTGCACTTTATCCTCAAGGATAGTACGTCATTCAATCGGCCTGTCTAGTACCACGCTAGCTCTTAGCAGTGGTACTCTGACTGCTAACGAGCTGACCTATGCTGCGGTATAGTCATAGAAAAGAGAGTCTGGGTCGCTTTTTCACATCTATCTGGACTAGAAAGAAATCAAAAGACCTAAAAATACTTTCATTCAAATCAGTCGAATGTCCAGTAGTTTTTGGAATAAATCAAGTGAGACTTTTCTTTCGCATGAAGGGAGCGAATCTCCTCTTTCCGTGAACCTAACGGGTGGAAATACCAATACCGAAATGCCCCTTACCTGTTCCATAACCGTAAGCCGATGTGACATTTCCATCCGGGCTGGTTGCATCCGGAACCGCACGCTAAAATTCTGTAAAATTCCGTACAGTTGGGATAAAGCAATCGTATTCGTATCCCAGTAGAGTTGTCCAGGTGGTAGACGATGCACAATCGCTCCGGTTGTTAAGTGTGGTTTAAGCGCTCGAGCACGATTTCGAAATTTGTCCAGCGAACTTTTATCCAACCAGGACAAACCTTCTTGTGTCGGTTCCACATCCATAACCTCGTTGAATAGACGTTTGGCTTCCTGAATTTGTGGACATATTGTGAACCCGGGTACTTGATCATACAAAACGTTCCTACCGGAATAGTCCAGCTGGAACACAGTCTGATGTCGACAGTACTGGATCACCACTAAAGTAATACAGGAACACAAAACAACAAACATGGTTGCCGTGAACACAGCCCACAACAGTCGAAGTGATCGCGATGGAGCATTGGCGATTTTGGCCAGCGGGACAAGGGAGCTTTGTGAAAACAATGAGTTGAATTTTTTCATAGCAAAGAACCAGAGACAGTCAACTGAGAGTAAATGAGTCGGAAAGAAATAATGTAAATTTTCAACAGGATAGGTCTAATATAGCTTGAAATAATCATACGATCAAATAAACGTGGCCCGATCTGTGACTTGAGCGCTTTCCTGATTGGCTATTAACTTTCAACCAATTAGAAGCGTCAAAACATTTGCATCAGAAAATTGCTCGTGTGGTGAATAACGAGTAAAAGAACTAATAGGAAAAAGCCGGACAGACTGACTATTCTTCTGAAAAAGCTCACAAAACAATCGAGTTCATTTATTCTAGACTTTCATTAGTAGGAGACCTGGTTTACATAGACATAGTGATTCACTATGCAGTAGCAAAGCCTAACTTGCAGCCGAAACCAGTGGGAGAACCGTACTGATGTTCCAACTGGCTTACTGGAAATCATTATCTGAGATGAACTTCTATCGAACCTTTCACCAGGACTCGAAACCGGGTGAATGACAGGGTCATATCATTTGATGTTCTATTCAAATTCCCTATTACTCCTGTTGATCAAGAAGCCAAGCTCATCAATAAAAATCCGCGGAACGGTCCATTGGACAACTGTTTCATCTCTGCTGCTTATCATTAAGAGTGGTTGGTGAATGTCTAGTTCTGGTAATTCCTAACAATAGGTACGAGGTGGCCGCTCAGTGCTTTCTGGGTTCTTCATGGTGAGTTAGGCGCTGATAAGTCAAGGTGGTTCATAAAATTACACCTTCTTATGTATTGTTTTGACGTGTGGCGAATGGACTATTTATGCTCGAAAGTTGGCGTTCTTAAAACAGAGACAAATTTCTGAAACGTGTGGGTGCACTTGTGGTTGTCAGATCATCGGGAACTTTGAGCTGGATGTAAATTCTGATTTCAAAATATGTAGATAAGCACAGAAGAGAAGTGGTGACTAAAATGTTAGCATTTACTGTTCGACTGGTTTTAAAACTTTGTTTTGTTAAATACATGAAGCGAAATAACAACATGCTACTCTGGAAAAAAAGGCTTTCAAAACTTACGCAATCATTCACTTTACAAAATATGTGAGCTTTCAGTTTAGAAAAAGAAATCGAGCAAGATGAATTTGCAAATGAAATAATCGTAATGTCAATCTAAAAATGTAACAACCATGACTACTTCAAGAATTTATCAATAAATTCCGACAATTGGCTGTCAGTTTGAAAATGAGTCGCGGACACAATTAGCTTGATCCGTACTAAATTCTTTCGTTACGTTTAGCCCGGTGAAGTATACGTATTTTCTAGTTCAGATAAGTGGATTTTCCTAACAAACTGTCCTACTGGTAACTTATCTCATTCCGTTCGTTGTGGACAGTGAATCTTACCTACGAGTGCAGAATATAGTACACAATGTGTAATTCTTCATCCTTTTGCTTGTTCTTTATGATGCGAAGAATCTCGTCTACCTTGCTGCAAAAGTGTATCACGTAAGGTGTTACATATCTCCTACTGTTTTCCATGTGGGTTTCCGGGTATTGTTAAAATGTCCACCTGGTATGACGGCATGAACAAATTCGAATGTGAATGCTATTCAAACTACGTTGGTAGAACAGAAAGACACTTACGTTATCGAATGACCGAACACATTGGGTTATTTTTCCAGAAGGAACAGGACACGATTTTATTACCAGCTGAACAAAGATCAACTTTATCATCGATAGCTGGCATCTTTTGGGATAGAGCATCCTGTCATTGCAAATTAAGCAAACACCAAGCCATCAGAGTATGTAAGGGTTTTATCAGTCAGTATATACCACCCGAAAAGTGGGCAAAACAACGCGAGTTGGCACGGCCGTGATTCTGTGTCAGACCTCTAGGTACGTGCACTAGATTGAGGAATAAATCACGGCGGTTTTAAATGTAATCCTTGCATGAAAGAAAACCTATCTTGAATGATAATGTAAATTATTCTATAAAGTATTCCTCGCTGTTGTTTTCGCTTGAAAAAGTGAAACCCAAGTGCCCAGTTTTGGAACCATTTTCGTTGGATAGAGGCTGTCGAAAACGGGCTTTTGATAGCAAGCTAATTGTTCAGCCAAGTGTCTGGTTGATTGACGCAGATTTTCAGGGAGAATATGATTCAGCTGATTTTCATTAGACATAACAGGACTACCAGAATTCTCATCGTCAGTGACGTTGAAGTACCTCGTTTATAACGTGAAAACCACCATAGCATCTTCTCAGAACACAGCACAAATCTGGGTACCTTGTTCTTCCCGTCACGATCGAGTGCCCATAACAGCTAGTTTCGAAGAATACACCTTCGTAACTGGACATTTCACTTCTTTGCCTGGAATAATTAAAAACAGAATTGATTATGAAACGCAATGACTTATTTTTACCCAGTATATGTCTATGCGTATGACTTTGTCTTTAAATGCTCTCTCACTCTTTTTTCACTTCATTTAGTGAATTAATATACAACAGTGTACAACAACTTAGGAAAGGATCTGCAACCAATGGAAGGCTATCAAGTGGAAAAGTGATGGGTGGTGGTGGGAGTCGAAGCCAGGTCATTATTTTTAAAATTCCATGATGATAACCATTTTACCACCGCCGGAGCAATAAATTCATATTATTTTGCTTGAATGACAGTACTTTGGATTCCATCTTTCATGCACAAACATCAAGTCATCCAACCATCCCTGCACTCGAAAGCACCAGACTCCAGTTCCAATCTTGTTAGAGATCATCAGTGGTGCGTATACTCTGCTGCATCCGAAGTTTGAATCCGAGTCCTTTCACCTCAATGGCGTATGTTACCACTGCATCACTCCACTCTCATCTGGGTTAATCCAAACCAGCGAGTTCAGTTTGTTTGGATGTGGTCACCCATGACAGCCGGTAGTGCCCGACGGCTTTGAAGAGAGACTTGGTCACTATCGCATCAACTTCAAGTGAATGCCTCCCACTAAACCAGGTCTTTTCCACAGGATGGCCCATTGTGCACGCATTTATACCTGTTTCGCTCCTGTCATATAGATATATCTCGCAGTTACTTAATGTCAGGCTTCACTGGCTGTCAAAGAGGACGAAATCCAAACAAACTGAACTCGCTGGTTTGGATTAACCCAGATGAGAGTGGAGTGATGCAGTGGTAACACATACGCCATTGAGGTGAAAGGACTCGGGTTCAAACTTCGGATGCAGCAGAGTATACGCACTACTGATGATCTCTAACAAGATTGGAACTGGAATCTGGTGCTTTCGAGTGTAGGGATGATTGGATGACGTGAGGTTTGTGCGCGAAAGGCGGAGTCCAAAGAACAGTCAGTCAAACGAAATATGGTCAATCCCACACACTACTTGCAAGTAGTTGTCATGAAAAATATAATGGCTGCCACTTCCTATTCATCTTGCAAAGATGGAGAGATGTATTTCGGGATGCATCGGGCTGTCCGTGCGTTTGGCTTCTGTATTCAAATTTAGTACCGTGAAAACGGTGGTTTCGTATTGTTTTGGTTTCTCCAAAATATTTTAATTCAAACTGTTGCTCAGCAATCGCCGTAGATATTTTGAAACTCGAAAAGGATCGAAACTGATGCAGAGTGAGATAAGAACAATCAACATCTCGAGCTGAACGACGCACAGATTTGCGTAGCCTGAATGTAGGATCATACGTTGCCATGTCAGTGTTGACATTATGGTACTGTTGACACTGACACTGGACAGCTAACACTGACCTGATGTTACTAGACTAGTCGTCGGCTGGGTTGAAGCTCATGCAAACTGTGTCATGGAAGGAGTAAGACAGGAGTCCTGATTACTTACGTGTGATAATGAGAGTTCCCCTCAGCTCCAATTCAGCCCCTGGACAGGGACAAATAGGGCTTGTTTCACCTTTCTCAAATACCATCGTTGAACAGCACAGTTGAATTCCGTAAACTAGTGATCTTGTCTGCACAGATCAGAGTTTGGTCGGACGTGACCGTGTTCCGGGGTCGGATTGCCCTTGACGAGCCCAATATAATACAATTAATTATTCGATAGCGTTGACTTTATTATCACCAGGTGACTCCAGGTTAAATCTGTAATTCCAATTGTCTCCTCGAGGAATACTACCTGATCGCCAGTTTAAAAGGTTTTAAGCACATCCGTAGTGAAGGCATACTTGAAAAAGCATATTCATACGAAGTACGTGGTCAATATCAGTACGTAGAAATTTGGTATGTTTCTGATATGGTTCATTATTCAGTTCTGACGATCTAATCAGCAGTGAAAATCCTGCTTTTAACAAGTTGCATGTGTCTCCTCTTCTTGTTAGGAAACCCCAGCTGGAGTATACATCGGCGCTGTGCCCCATTGGGACTCCGATCCCCGAGGGTGGTTCAGTGTATCAAATACTTCATTCCTAGGTCATCTAGGAAGACTCTCTACAATTTCCTGAAAGTCAGCCTTGAATGATTTAGTGTCACTGGCTTTGAACGATAAAACCCGTCGTCGGCACAGCGCTCGATTCTCATAATGTAGTTTCTCACTGTGGAAATTCTAAGGGAAGCAAAGGTGTTTCGTTTCAAATATCCCAAAAGATCGTATAACTTGGTTGCTAGGAGGTTCTGTACGCATACTCATTCAATCCAGGGCGGTCACTCAGTGTGAACCTAATGGACCGGCACAGTCGATGTTTTCCGGCCAGTGCATTTTGCCAAACATACAGGAAAAGATGACGGGCAGTTAATGTGAGTTTTCTCCCACTGTATTCAGTTGTCACTTCTAATAGTCCACCCGATGCTTAGCGTATGCTTTTGTTCGGTGCCGCGTTATATAAAGGCAATATGAAATGTTAAGCTAATATTCAGTGAGAAAGATCACAAATATGCCGGACTGTATACTCAGAAATTAGAGTTCACAAAATTCTATGTCTACTGAAGTAACCTTAGAAGCGAACATCACGTCGTTCGTCAAGTTACATATCATACACTTCCTAATCCGTTGAAAAAACCATCGGGTATAAAATAGCACTTCACTGATGCTCAGCAGAAAGGACTTTCCTCTAGGACAAGGATTTTAGTAGGCTACAAAGGTGGTCATTACACTGAATGAGTAAAGAATTGCCCTATAATTGCACCAAGTCTGTGGCCCTGGCTGACCGTGGGAGGGAATTTAGAGCAGAGTCTGAAGTTGCAAACAGTCGACGAGTAGGATAAGGCGAATGGGAGACAATAATTCCATTGTCTAGATTTGATACACTTTTAGTGAATCATTTTCAATGGGTAATCAACACACAAGAACAACACGATTTAGTTACGAATATGTGCCTGAAAATTTGGGCAATAATAGAATCAGAATTCAGTGTTCCTATTAGTTTTGAAGTCCAATTATATGCGTATGCCATGAAAAATTATTTAACAATAGTTAATTGTCCAATCAAGTGCTTTTTCCACGTAAACCATGATCAGTTTCGAGTGTATTTACTTTTAGATCAAACGAGAAAAACTGTCGGTTTTTCTTTCTGTTCGAACGGTAATCCGTATCAATTTATTACCAAGGTATTTGTTATGAAGTTCCATAAAAATACATCCGTCATTGAAAATCCGTGGAAACAAACGATGGGTAGCTGTTGCGGCTGGCTTGTTAGGAAATTATCATCAGCGGCGGTGTATATCCAAAAAGACCTTTCCCTGATCTGAACCCAGTCCACATCCCCGTGTGTATCACACATGGTGACCACTAAGTCGTACCGGTTGGCAGCATTTTGCACCTTCGCTTTGACACAACTTTAGTGCACATTACATGCGGCACTGGTTTGGGACGGCAACACTTTTTCACCGACTTAGCGACTACTCATTATGATGAAGCGACAACGCTAGGTTAGGCAGACTCTGAAAGAGTTGAAGTGATAAGACTGTTGCACCTGAAAGAGATACAAACCCACGCATACACCCCGATCACGTTTTTGGACGGCGTGCATCTTCTAGCTAGTTGCCCTACGAGACCACACCTGGCCCGTAAATTGATCTTGATGCTTATCGGCCTAGTTATCTACCACGGTACTACGTGACATTCAACACACTGATGTCACAACTTGTCATCCGTTGGTTATACTTCCTTGTGAAAATCATCTTGACTGCAAGAACCTAATACGGTGTATCAGCCTGTTTGCCAAGGTTGGTGGACTGACAGATTTTGTATAGTTCTGATCCTTTCTCCTCATCCTTTCCACAATCGTCTATCTATGTTACTTCTCTGGACTAGTCAAGCAATTTCTACCTCCAGCTAACTTCAATAAACATTTCAATAAACATGCAACTGTCTACAAGTAGGCTAGCTAAATGGTTGCTTGACTGATGCACACTTTATTTAAAATAACACGTCAGGGAAGATCAAACCATGAAAATATAATGTTCAAAAATTAAAATGGCCTGTTCCTTTTTCCAAAACAACCCGACAGTTGCATTCTGGTAAACTGTGAAAGACTCTATTTGCCTGCTTGGGAATTTTTCTGACCCAAAAATCTGTTTTTCTTCCTTAAAACAACTCACAGGTAAGTTTATTCGTTCATGTTTATGTGCTGTCCCAAAATATGAGAGAATTTTATTATAAACCCCTATATCCTGACTAATCGGATTTAGTCCAGCACAGTGTTTGATGTTTTTGTGTCTAACTCGTACCAGACAGTCTATTTCACGGAAAGAAAAACACTTTGGGGCGCTTTGCCTTTGTCGAAAGCTTCGTCTAGGAACTAAATCCAATTTTCCGGGCTACATCGACCGGTTCTTTACAGTAGATTATTAAATTTAGGCAAACAGTGTTAGAAATCAGGGGATTTCGTATTGTTTGTCTTTTAGAGAAAGGCTGTTCACAAGTGGCATTCCTGGCAATTTCCTTCGGCCTAAATCCGTTGCAAATGAACGCAACTAGATCGCAGTTTGTTTGTATCGTTTCCGAGACAGCTTATTCCTCGTGGTGTAGTGTATCCTCTGTGCAAAGTTGTACGTGTTCTGTGTACCTGCATTCTGACAAGGCCGGTTTTCGATGAAACTGAAACGGTATTTGTTAAATCTTGATACGGCTTAGACTATTCATCTTCTCTGAAGAAAGGTATTTTAATCAGTATATCTAGCCGAACCGGAATTTCGGTGCACAAAAAATGGATTTAATTGTCTTTTTCCTTGCTGCGAGTTAGGGAATTATTCGGATGAGTCCTGAATTTATATACTGTCTGTAAGTTTGGTAATAATTATCTGAGATTTTTGCTTTCCGCAAGTTTCTAATTGTTCAGAAAGTATTTCGTCCTCCGATCACAGAGGTTACCTTAACCTTGAAGACGCTCTACAACTGTCTTCTTGTTGCGCATGATTAGATGGAGCCGAAACCCTTCGGTCGGTTGATGGCAGTTCAAGCATGTGGTTCCGATAGATTAGGGATTCCGGCGAAATAAATGGGCCCAAACATTGGCGCTAGGAGATGTTTCATTTGGTTCTTATCACTTACGCTGCGGACTGGGGACAGGCCAGAAAGTTTTTGGATAGACACCCTGTGATCAAATGGATCAGTTGGAATGCCCCTCGTGCGTCATCAAGATCGTTTTCTGTGACCAACTGCCTTCCAATCCACTCCTCTGTGTGACTGGCTGAGTCAGTTTCTCTGATGCTTTTTCGTCCATTCGACTTACAGGGGAACTTTGGAGCAGCGTGTGGTAATGTACTATTCAGTCGATAAGTTACAGAAATCAAGTGTTTCGCCAATTCGTACTGTTCCACTGATTGTTCGCGCCAACCCAAATGGAACTCACAAAGTACCCTGCAATTTGACCGGAAAACCGAGGGAAGCAGCTTCTGCTGGGGACCGACATTGGCCAGTTCCTTATGCCAATTTGAAGAACGCCTGGATGAATGTAAAAACCTGTTGGAAGAGGTCCAATGAAGTGTTTTTTCCTGACGTGAGAAACAGAACAGTATATTGCATTTTATTGCTGTTTGACAGCTCCTCAGGACATTATGAAGTCTTCGAACGTGACTGTGTTCGGATAGCTTTTCTTTCCGCCGCAATGCACAAAATGGAAACCGTCATGTGACACGGGGCTAATCGCAGCTTTGAAACAGCGGTACGAATATTTGTATCTCAAGGATGTTCTTGACTTTTGTGAATTTAACGAGGAGGAGAAAAACTGAATAAAGCTCAGAGGCGAAAATTGCAAGCAGATGCTGTGGGGATCTCTTACGGGAACCCAGCCTACCTGCTGGATACCACAAATTACATAAAAGAAGCCTGGAACTCCGTTTTGCCAAGTTCGATCAAGAATGCTTTCGTCAAGACCGAATTTATGACTTTAGAACCAAAAATGGAAGAAGAAAGCACTGCTGAAGATGTGTTTAGCGAAGTTGCGAAGAATTTGGAAACTCTGAATTTATCTATCGCTCCATCAGCCCTTGAGGATTTCGTTCGTGTTGATGACAAGAATAACGAAGAATAAACTGCTACGGCACTGGAGGATGTTGAAGAGTTTTAGGGCCGATGAACATTGTTGAACTGGTGACTGATGCTGATAATGACGACGTGGATCCTTAAGACCTGACTGCGGGTTTAAAAACTGGAGTTGTACTTCAGGGGTTCGAATCCCTTTATTAGCAGGTTATCGACATTGGGGATCAGCTGCTATGCTCTGAAGTACAAACTGAAGCTGATGATACTTTCGATGGTTTTAAGAAATCGCTTGAAACATTTCATAGAAAGATCCGGGCAGTCTCCCTCAAAACCAAAAGAGGGAAACTTCAAAATTAGCGCCAAATGACAGTTCTTGTCATGTTTAATTAATAAACTTTGAACCTGTAATTAAAGGAAAAATAATGCTTCGTTAAATGGGATGCGTAATTAAAAGGGGATGTACCGCAGTTTTCCCTGGAATTTCTGTATCCAACCGCGTTATCCGGTATATTAGGCGTTCCAGATATCCGTTTTGAATAAAGATATTGCGCATTTCAAAGAGTTCTTCTTTGACTGTATCTTAGGTGCACATCATTTCCGTTCTGTTTACCAGACAGGTAATTAGGTTTCTATTCAACTCAAGCAACACGAAGCTACGAAAATTTATATACTGCTTACTCCACGCTGGTTTCCTGTGCACTGATCGTCGTATTGAGCCACTTCCTTGACGAGTTAAAAATATATCTGAGAAGGCCAGTGAGTACTCTGATTCTGATTCTAGTGTAAAGCGCAAGTTCGGAGGTGTTGAACCGAAACTGTGTAGCTGTTGATCTTTGTCTAGAGGTCGGTGTGTTATACATACAACGTCATCCACGAATCCCTTGTACGACCGAAGTTCTCGGATCAGTGGTCTCCAAGGGGCAATTTTGAGCACTGAGCCATAAAAATACCATCAAATAGTGGCCCGAGTGGAGACCTCATGGCAATGCCGTAAACTGGTTCGTTAAACTTACATTGAATATTTTGGGTCTATGGGCAGTACACCTGTTGTAGTTAATCCAACGGTATATCTATTTCGATCCCATTGGCTGGCATGCAGCCTAGATGATAGTCAACGTTCAATCAGATTAGGACGTTAGTGAGCAGTGGCATGACCTCTAAGAAAAGCATACGTTAATCTATCGCATTTAGATCATTCGCATATATGACAAGTTCTAATGTATCCCTCAAGTTGATTTTTGTGTCTGCCACTTTAGCCGAATCTAAGAAGCCTGTCAGCTACTTGGATACGGTGTGATACGGTGAGCTGCACATGTCTCTAACATTTTAAGATTGATTTCAGAAACAGACACATTGAATGGCGAAAGTACTTCATACATTTGCGAAATTGTCACTTATATTTGCGAAATTGTCACTGTGGTTTGGAAAAATGTAAGTTTGGTTTGGGAACCCAACGCAGTGATAGGCTTTTCGCATTGGTAAAGTACATTTCTTTGGTCTGTTAGACAGGGGCCTCTCTGGCTGTACATTGTCCTTTGTGAGCGCCTGTCTCACCACGCTCTTACCGTCCAAAAATGGTACAGACCTCAGTCGTGCAACTTGTCACGCTCACCGATGGACGTCGATTCGATGGACCAGTGGGGTCATGAGTTCTGAGCGAGAGAACCAAACTGTCCTCGGCCTAGCAATGGAAACGACGGAGCATTGCGTTAGAAGCCGTTCAACTAGCGAGAACATGTTGACTGTCCAGTAGACGGCGTTTTGAAGTGGTCTCTGGATAACAACAGCATTCGGATCATCGACATGGTGTGGAGATGAAAATAAGTAATTTACTTTAGTTAAAGAAATAACCTGACACTTCGCTGTGTTGGATAGATTGGCTAAGACATTTTAATTCCCATCCCGAAAAGCATTTTCTCAAGAAACTTGTTTGGTACATGTATATAGGAAATGAAAATATGCAATAAACTTGAGTTCACGTTAACATTAAAACATAATGTCCGTGCTCCCCATATACATGTACCCTGAAAATCAACAGGAATGAGCATATCCAACTAAGCCTAGTCTATGAAATCTCGCGTTGAAATCTGAAAATCCTTGTAGCACTTAACGAGAAAAGTTTATTTTCAACTCCTAGTCATTACATTCTATCAGATTGAATACAAACTTCGTATATTCATTTTTCCGGATGAAAACTGCAAAAACCAGAGTACGCAGTAAGTCAAAAGCGGTGGAACATTTTGGGGAAAATGTTGATGTCTTTGATCATCTTTGGTGGTAGACAGTAATATTCTGTCATCCGGCACCTTACCACACTGAAATTATTTTGATCTTATGTGTTTCACTACTCTAAGTTTCAGGTTTTAGGTTGCCGGCTATTTCTGATAGTGCAGCGGGTCTTTGAGGTTATGAGACATGCACTTTGCGTTGTACTCATGAGCAAGCATGTCTTGAAAAAACCAAACAAGATGTCGATTCATTTGCAACTGACTACAACCATAAATGCGGGGATTGTTAACATTCAAATCAGCTAGTGGAGCTAAAACAGTTACGAAACACACAACTGTTTTTATTTCTTAGTGCAATAGCTCTGAGTTCGGAAAAATGGTGACTAAATACATGTGGCAAATTGTTCTCATATTAAAAGCATTCAGTATCGTTCATTCTGCCGGTCAGTACTAAAAGAATTCAAGTGCTGCAAAGGTGTTAGCATTTTGCATACTTTTCCCAACGGTCACCAATCTGAAATTTACCCGAAATGGTGTTGGCAAATACAACGAACGGACATGAAGCATTAACTTCCGCTTTTCTCCAAAAACAGAACCCGGTCTTACGGTATTTTTTCATCCGGAAATTGCACGAGGGCTCATATTCGGGGATGTTTTTATTTTTATGGATAAAAATCAGAAGAGACAAGAACACTGTCTCCCTTCTTCACGTAAAACGAAAGAATTTTAAATGGAAACCTGTTTACTGTGAAGAAAGTTTTATTGGTTTTCTAATTGTATGTAGTCAAATGCAATCATTTCGTCCTTTTCTGCCACGTCTCCTTAAATTATGAGACCCCGAAATTCGGACTACATTTCTTGCAAATTCATTTCTCGGAGAAACACTGACCACAATCTCTCACGCTTTGCAATAGGACTTTCCTGAAATGAACGACTTTTGTCCAAGTGCCCTTCTTGTAGTGCACTGACAACGCAATTGTCGGTAGTCTAATTCCATGAATTCCTCACTAAGTTCACGACTCCTTGAGGACTGGGTTGGACAAAGTTTTCACATTGATATCTCTCCATTCTATGATGAATTTTAGTGGTAGGAGATTGGATATGATTAAAAAATAAGCCATCACGCAGCAACAAAGCTTAACAAGAACTCCATGGTTTTCAGTAGTAAAGCGAAGATTTTTTACTGTTTCGTGAATTATTTGTTAATCCTTGGATGGTTCGAATATGAAAGATGTATTTTTGCTGATTCAGTGAATGACGAACCGAATCCTCATTACTGCGAAGCCCCGGGGAAACGGGACATTGTGGGATATGAAATCCCATCTTTGAACATATTCCGCGGACGTATCATTGACTAGGTCTCGTTTTCGGGGTAGGGCTTCAATAGAAATTGTCCCGAAGAACCGTCGTAAGCATTATTTCCGGAGAAACGCAATACTTACAATGAAGAACTACGGTTATTCCTATGGTGATCGAGTAGAATACATTGTCTCATAATACTAGTCGCAATCCAAGATACATCGTACGAGAATGTTCTCGTCATTCATCGGATCGGGTTCCACGGCACTTTTGCTATCTACTTGACGGTACTGAGCATATAACTGCGAGTTTAAAGGTTGAAAGAAAGGTGCTACTATGGCGTGGTTTCTACCCTAATAGCTATTGATGCCCCAGAGATTTCATTACAAAAGTTTGCAAGCCTAAGAGTAGTATCCGAACTGAATTGAATGCACCATTGTGGAAACGGCTAGGTCCTGCTCGCCTATAACACTGACACGGCTGATGCTGTTTACGGCACAGATACTGTCAGACGGTATTAAGGTCGAGTCGATATTGTTTTCCATTGACTTCTGATCGTTGAGCTTGGCATTTAGGTAGCAGTTTCATCACCTTTCAAGATGACATCCTTAGTACGCACGAGGCTATCCCCGTGCTTATCTGTATATATATATATATATATATATATATATATATATATATATATATATATATATATATATATATATATATATATATATATATGGGTCTTTCCTTGGTTCAACCTTAACCCCCGGAATGACCTTGTTCTCGGCGAGCTACTAATTAAAAAAATGACCTTTTAACCTTTCAGGGCAAAATTATAAAGTTCACGACTTGACCTTTAGCCTTGCCTTCTGATTTGGCAAATTCGACATCTTGGAATCTGTCCTGAAATATCCGTATTTTTATATGAATATATATTTTTATAAACATATATATGTTTTTTGGGGAGGGTGTTGTGCTTTCTTGCAATTTTCGTGTTTTTTTTTTTGTTTTTATTTTCACTTTTACTTCTCGCTTAGATTTTTGGTTCATTGAGTCTTCTTGGGTTGACGAAATTCCTCGAAGCAATGGGTTCCATGGTTAAGGTTCGGAAGGTTTAAGATTCCACTTATTCTTTTTTCATCTACTAAGTCAGTTGAACCTCATGCGTATCAAGAGATTGTAAAAGCGACCCCATTCGACATGTTTATTGATT
The DNA here is from genome assembly GCA_948099385.1 of Fasciola hepatica. NCBI lineage: Eukaryota > Metazoa > Platyhelminthes > Trematoda > Plagiorchiida > Fasciolidae > Fasciola > Fasciola hepatica. Next base: position 103,468 of record CANUEZ040000076.1, on the reverse strand, counting down.
GAATTTGTTGAAGAATGCCAAGCTTCCAAAAACTCCCGTGCATATCTCTTGGAAGCTTGATCCAGAACATGAACTTCCTCCAGGTTGAACGTGCGTCCTTCTTGGTCCTCGTGGACGGATATTATTGAGAATGGATCACGTCTTCTTTTAACCAATTTGTGTTCGTTTTCTCTCATGGCAACCTTCCTCCCAGGTTGATCAACGTAGCTTTTGTCGCAGTCCTTGCTTTTCACCTTAAATATCACATTTCTTCTTTCTTTAGTTTTCAGTTATTCTTTCGGTTGTGATATATTTCTTCTCAGGATGACGGTAGCTTTATGAGCAACTGTGATACCTTGCGGTTGGAGCAGTCTTGCGGTCATTACGGATACAATTTTGAGGTATGGTAGTGCTATTCTTCGGTTATATTGCGTTGCCTGACACTGTTCATTTCTGATTTCGTGCATGGTTTTTCTGATGAAGTTTCATAGACATTCATTTAATCGAAACAGAGTTAAAAGATATTTTTCTTCCTGTGTTCTAAGTTACATTGTGCTGCAGTGCTTTTTAGCTCTTTTAAACACAGTTCGAATGCACGACTTTCTTCTGAGTGTTTGGACGATTACTGTTGAAGCTAAATAATTGGTCCCTTTGTGCAGGCTTCCGATATACTGAGGAACGTAGTGCGCACTGCAGTTTCTCCTGAACAAAAGGTAGGGAAGGGAATTTCAGTATCTGAGAGCTTGACACTACCGAACGCACCGTCAACATACGTAAAAAAATATCAGATGCGGGTCAGTATACTGGAATAAATGCTGACAAGAAAATCATGAATAATATGGCATCACAAAAAAGGAAACATGTGATCAACAACAAAGAAAGCAAAAGAAAAACAAAAAAAACACACGCATGCACTTTGCATTCAACGGTGATTAGCCAGCGTTTCGCAGTAAACAAACAATACAAATCTGATGATAAAATAAAATAAAATATCCATATCTAATCTCCTACTACTTACATTCGTATATTAATCAAGCGTTCACAGACTTTCTATAATGGAATGATTTCGCTGAACTTAGGACCTTACAGAGAACTCGTCCATCGTGTGTATTGATCGTAAATTGGGCAACGGGTTGTTACTGTTCAAAGCCAATAACGAAATGGCGCCATATCACGTGGTGGTTATGTTAAAACAAACCGTCAAGATCTTGCCCGGATAGTCTGGTGGGTTGCGTGTTCCATTCACAATCACTCAACCCGGGTTCGAGTCTCAGTTCGGCTTAGTCAATGTGCGCTTGCTGAGGTATTTAACAAACTTGATGAGATAGGTGCATTGTGTAGTGAGCAGGCTGAGAGCAGCCATTTTGTTGTTCAATTAATGCAAGTGTAGGATCCTGTTCGTGCACTTACTGAGCCTTGGGCTCGTGGAGGTTTCCTTCTTTTGTGTTTTGCAGATCGAACACGAGTAACTCGCACGGAAGTACGCTGATTCTTTGCATACTACAATTGTAGTTCTCTCATGGTTTTCAGCGGTCATATTGTATGATGAATCGTGTTGTATTTGTATTTGTATGTGTATATATGGACAGTAATTAGTATGGAGAGGAATGGACAAAATGTACATACTAATGTAAGTGACGACACATGGTTATGTAATAGAATAAAAGTAGAATAAGAAAATGAATTGGTTCCAAGAGTTCCATACGATGATTCACAACGAACTGATTGGTGATGAAAGTCTGCATTAATCGGTAGTCAAAATGAAAATGAGCCAATTTAAAATGCTTTCAGTTTTCCCGTCGTAACTTGGCCTTTTCATATCGTTTCTTACCGTTTTATGGTAATTCTCAGTCAATGAGTAGTTTGAGCATGAAATCTGCTGAAATGAACTCTGAAAACTGACTTTTGTTTGCAGGGTCTGACGATCGGTTTTATTCTCTGTGCCGTGATAGCTCAGTAGGGAGAGCGTTAGACTGAAGATCTAAATGTCCCCGGTTCGATCCCGGGTCGCGGCAGGCGACTTTTGAATTACAGCTCCGTATGGTCACCAATCTGGAGGATCAGATTGGTCGAAACAACGAACCAGCAACCAATGAGAGCCACGGAGGTATATCACGGTTCACAGCCAATCCAGTGGTACGGGGAAATATCCAATCAGCAAAATCACTCGCATGATGCACACTACTGTGTCGCCGACTAGACTGTGACTCACCTGACGAGTGTTCTCAATTTTTGGTAATCAATAGTCCTTAATCACCGCCAGCGTATTCGCCGAACCACAATCGAATTTCCGCTCTGAACACGCATGCAATTTGCATTCAACGGTGATTAGCCAGCGTTTCGCAGTAAACAAACAATACAAATCTGATGATAAAATAAAATAAAATATCCATATCTAATCTCCTACTACTTACATTCGTATATTAATCAAGCGTTCACAGACTTTCTATAATGGAATGATTTCGCTGAACTTAGGACCTTACAGAGAACTCGTCCATCGTGTGTATTGATCGTAAATTGGGCAACGGGTTGTTACTGTTCAAAGCCAATAACGAAATGGCGCCATATCACGTGGTGGTTATGTTAAAACAAACCGTCAAGATCTTGCCCGGATAGTCTGGTGGGTTGCGTATTCCATTCACAATCACTCAACCCGGGTTCGAGTCTCAGTTCGGCTTAGTCAATGTGCGCTTGCTGAGGTATTTAACAAACTTGATGAGATAGGTGCATTGTGTAGTGAGCAGGCTGAGAGCAGCCATTTTGTTGTTCAATTAATGCAAGTGTAGGATCCTGTTCGTGCACTTACTGAGCCTTGGGCTCGTGGAGGTTTCCTTCTTTTGTGTTTTGCAGATCGAACACGAGTAACTCGCACGGAAGTACGCTGATTCTTTGCATACTACAATTGTAGTTCTCTCATGGTTTTCAGCGGTCATATTGTATGATGAATCGTGTTGTATTTGTATTTGTATGTGTATATATGGACAGTAATTAGTATGGAGAGGAATGGACAAAATGTACATACTAATGTAAGTGACGACACATGGTTATGTAATAGAATAAAAGTAGAATAAGAAAATGAATTGGTTCCAAGAGTTCCATACGATGATTCACAACGAACTGATTGGTGATGAAAGTCTGCATTAATCGGTAGTCAAAATGAAAATGAGCCAATTTAAAATGCTTTCAGTTTTCCCGTCGTAACTTGGCCTTTTCATATCGTTTCTTACCGTTTTATGGTAATTCTCAGTCAATGAGTAGTTTGAGCATGAAATCTGCTGAAATGAACTCTGAAAACTGACTTTTGTTTGTAGGGTCTGACGATCGGTTTTATTCTCTGTGCCGTGATAGCTCAGTAGGGAGAGCGTTAGACTGAAGATCTAAATGTCCCCGGTTCGATCCCGGGTCGCGGCAGGCGACTTTTGAATTACAGCTCCGTATGGTCACCAATCTGGAGGATCAGATTGGTCGAAACAACGAACCAGCAACCAATGAGAGCCACGGAGGTATATCACGGTTCACAGCCAATCCAGTGGTACGGGGAAATATCCAATCAGCAAAATCACTCGCATGATGCACACTACTGTGTCGCCGACTAGACTGTGACTCACCTGACGAGTGTTCTCAATTTTTGGTAATCAATAGTCCTTAATCACCGCCAGCGTATTCGCCGAACCACAATCGAATTTCCGCTCTGAACACGCATGCAATTTGCATTCAACGGTGATTAGCCAGCGTTTCGCAGTAAACAAACAATACAAATCTGATGATAAAATAAAATAAAATATCCATATCTAATCTCCTACTACTTACATTCGTATATTAATCAAGCGTTCACAGACTTTCTATAATGGAATGATTTCGCTGAACTTAGGACCTTACAGAGAACTCGTCCATCGTGTGTATTGATCGTAAATTGGGCAACGGGTTGTTACTGTTCAAAGCCAATAACGAAATGGCGCCATATCACGTGGTGGTTATGTTAAAACAAACCGTCAAGATCTTGCCCGGATAGTCTGGTGGGTTGCGTGTTCCATTCACAATCACTCAACCCGGGTTCGAGTCTCAGTTCGGCTTAGTCAATGTGCGCTTGCTGAGGTATTTAACAAACTTGATGAGATAGGTGCATTGTGTAGTGAGCAGGCTGAGAGCAGCCATTTTGTTGTTCAATTAATGCAAGTGTAGGATCCTGTTCGTGCACTTACTGAGCCTTGGGCTCGTGGAGGTTTCCTTCTTTTGTGTTTTGCAGATCGAACACGAGTAACTCGCACGGAAGTACGCTGATTCTTTGCATACTACAATTGTAGTTCTCTCATGGTTTTCAGCGGTCATATTGTATGATGAATCGTGTTGTATTTGTATTTGTATGTGTATATATGGACAGTAATTAGTATGGAGAGGAATGGACAAAATGTACATACTAATGTAAGTGACGACACATGGTTATGTAATAGAATAAAAGTAGAATAAGAAAATGAATTGGTTCCAAGAGTTCCATACGATGATTCACAACGAACTGATTGGTGATGAAAGTCTGCATTAATCGGTAGTCAAAATGAAAATGAGCCAATTTAAAATGCTTTCAGTTTTCCCGTCGTAACTTGGCCTTTTCATATCGTTTCTTACCGTTTTATGGTAATTCTCAGTCAATGAGTAGTTTGAGCATGAAATCTGCTGAAATGAACTCTGAAAACTGACTTTTGTTTGTAGGGTCTGACGATCGGTTTTATTCTCTGTGCCGTGATAGCTCAGTAGGGAGAGCGTTAGACTGAAGATCTAAATGTCCCCGGTTCGATCCCGGGTCGCGGCAGGCGACTTTTGAATTACAGCTCCGTATGGTCACCAATCTGGAGGATCAGATTGGTCGAAACAACGAACCAGCAACCAATGAGAGCCACGGAGGTATATCACGGTTCACAGCCAATCCAGTGGTACGGGGAAATATCCAATCAGCAAAATCACTCGCATGATGCACACTACTGTGTCGCCGACTAGACTGTGACTCACCTGACGAGTGTTCTCAATTTTTGGTAATCAATAGTCCTTAATCACCGCCAGCGTATTCGCCGAACCACAATCGAATTTCCGCTCTGAACACGCATGCAATTTGCATTCAACGGTGATTAGCCAGCGTTTCGCAGTAAACAAACAATACAAATCTGATGATAAAATAAAATAAAATATCCATATCTAATCTCCTACTACTTACATTCGTATATTAATCAAGCGTTCACAGACTTTCTATAATGGAATGATTTCGCTGAACTTAGGACCTTACAGAGAACTCGTCCATCGTGTGTATTGATCGTAAATTGGGCAACGGGTTGTTACTGTTCAAAGCCAATAACGAAATGGCGCCATATCACGTGGTGGTTATGTTAAAACAAACCGTCAAGATCTTGCCCGGATAGTCTGGTGGGTTGCGTGTTCCATTCACAATCACTCAACCCGGGTTCGAGTCTCAGTTCGGCTTAGTCAATGTGCGCTTGCTGAGGTATTTAACAAACTTGATGAGATAGGTGCATTGTGTAGTGAGCAGGCTGAGAGCAGCCATTTTGTTGTTCAATTAATGCAAGTGTAGGATCCTGTTCGTGCACTTACTGAGCCTTGGGCTCGTGGAGGTTTCCTTCTTTTGTGTTTTGCAGATCGAACACGAGTAACTCGCACGGAAGTACGCTGATTCTTTGCATACTACAATTGTAGTTCTCTCATGGTTTTCAGCGGTCATATTGTATGATGAATCGTGTTGTATTTGTATTTGTATGTGTATATATGGACAGTAATTAGTATGGAGAGGAATGGACAAAATGTACATACTAATGTAAGTGACGACACATGGTTATGTAATAGAATAAAAGTAGAATAAGAAAATGAATTGGTTCCAAGAGTTCCATACGATGATTCACAACGAACTGATTGGTGATGAAAGTCTGCATTAATCGGTAGTCAAAATGAAAATGAGCCAATTTAAAATGCTTTCAGTTTTCCCGTCGTAACTTGGCCTTTTCATATCGTTTCTTACCGTTTTATGGTAATTCTCAGTCAATGAGTAGTTTGAGCATGAAATCTGCTGAAATGAACTCTGAAAACTGACTTTTGTTTGTAGGGTCTGACGATCGGTTTTATTCTCTGTGCCGTGATAGCTCAGTAGGGAGAGCGTTAGACTGAAGATCTAAATGTCCCCGGTTCGATCCCGGGTCGCGGCAGGCGACTTTTGAATTACAGCTCCGTATGGTCACCAATCTGGAGGATCAGATTGGTCGAAACAACGAACCAGCAACCAATGAGAGCCACGGAGGTATATCACGGTTCACAGCCAATCCGGTGGTACGGGGAAATATCCAATCAGCAAAATCACTCGCATGATGCACACTACTGTGTCGCCGACTAGACTGTGACTCACCTGACGAGTGTTCTCAATTTTTGGTAATCAATAGTCCTTAATCACCGCCAGCGTATTCGCCGAACCACAATCGAATTTCCGCTCTGAACACGCATGCAATTTGCATTCAACGGTGATTAGCCAGCGTTTCGCAGTAAACAAACAATACAAATCTGATGATAAAATAAAATAAAATATCCATATCTAATCTCCTACTACTTACATTCGTATATTAATCAAGCGTTCACAGACTTTCTATAATGGAATGATTTCGCTGAACTTAGGACCTTACAGAGAACTCGTCCATCGTGTGTATTGATCGTAAATTGGGCAACGGGTTGTTACTGTTCAAAGCCAATAACGAAATGGCGCCATATCACGTGGTGGTTATGTTAAAACAAACCGTCAAGATCTTGCCCGGATAGTCTGGTGGGTTGCGTGTTCCATTCACAATCACTCAACCCGGGTTCGAGTCTCAGTTCGGCTTAGTCAATGTGCGCTTGCTGAGGTATTTAACAAACTTGATGAGATAGGTGCATTGTGTAGTGAGCAGGCTGAGAGCAGCCATTTTGTTGTTCAATTAATGCAAGTGTAGGATCCTGTTCGTGCACTTACTGAGCCTTGGGCTCGTGGAGGTTTCCTTCTTTTGTGTTTTGCAGATCGAACACGAGTAACTCGCACGGAAGTACGCTGATTCTTTGCATACTACAATTGTAGTTCTCTCATGGTTTTCAGCGGTCATATTGTATGATGAATCGTGTTGTATTTGTATTTGTATGTGTATATATGGACAGTAATTAGTATGGAGAGGAATGGACAAAATGTACATACTAATGTAAGTGACGACACATGGTTATGTAATAGAATAAAAGTAGAATAAGAAAATGAATTGGTTCCAAGAGTTCCATACGATGATTCACAACGAACTGATTGGTGATGAAAGTCTGCATTAATCGGTAGTCAAAATGAAAATGAGCCAATTTAAAATGCTTTCAGTTTTCCCGTCGTAACTTGGCCTTTTCATATCGTTTCTTACCGTTTTATGGTAATTCTCAGTCAATGAGTAGTTTGAGCATGAAATCTGCTGAAATGAACTCTGAAAACTGACTTTTGTTTGTAGGGTCTGACGATCGGTTTTATTCTCTGTGCCGTGATAGCTCAGTAGGGAGAGCGTTAGACTGAAGATCTAAATGTCCCCGGTTCGATCCCGGGTCGCGGCAGGCGACTTTTGAATTACAGCTCCGTATGGTCACCAATCTGGAGGATCAGATTGGTCGAAACAACGAACCAGCAACCAATGAGAGCCACGGAGGTATATCACGGTTCACAGCCAATCCGGTGGTACGGGGAAATATCCAATCAGCAAAATCACTCGCATGATGCACACTACTGTGTCGCCGACTAGACTGTGACTCACCTGACGAGTGTTCTCAATTTTTGGTAATCAATAGTCCTTAATCACCGCCAGCGTATTCGCCGAACCACAATCGAATTTCCGCTCTGAACACGCATGCAATTTGCATTCAACGGTGATTAGCCAGCGTTTCGCAGTAAACAAACAATACAAATCTGATGATAAAATAAAATAAAATATCCATATCTAATCTCCTACTACTTACATTCGTATATTAATCAAGCGTTCACAGACTTTCTATAATGGAATGATTTCGCTGAACTTAGGACCTTACAGAGAACTCGTCCATCGTGTGTATTGATCGTAAATTGGGCAACGGGTTGTTACTGTTCAAAGCCAATAACGAAATGGCGCCATATCACGTGGTGGTTATGTTAAAACAAACCGTCAAGATCTTGCCCGGATAGTCTGGTGGGTTGCGTGTTCCATTCACAATCACTCAACCCGGGTTCGAGTCTCAGTTCGGCTTAGTCAATGTGCGCTTGCTGAGGTATTTAACAAACTTGATGAGATAGGTGCATTGTGTAGTGAGCAGGCTGAGAGCAGCCATTTTGTTGTTCAATTAATGCAAGTGTAGGATCCTGTTCGTGCACTTACTGAGCCTTGGGCTCGTGGAGGTTTCCTTCTTTTGTGTTTTGCAGATCGAACACGAGTAACTCGCACGGAAGTACGCCGATTCTTTGCATACTACAATTGTAGTTCTCTCATGGTTTTCAGCGGTCATATTGTATGATGAATCGTGTTGTATTTGTATTTGTATGTGTATATATGGACAGTAATTAGTATGGAGAGGAATGGACAAAATGTACATACTAATGTAAGTGACGACACATGGTTATGTAATAGAATAAAAGTAGAATAAGAAAATGAATTGGTTCCAAGAGTTCCATACGATGATTCACAACGAACTGATTGGTGATGAAAGTCTGCATTAATCGGTAGTCAAAATGAAAATGAGCCAATTTAAAATGCTTTCAGTTTTCCCGTCGTAACTTGGCCTTTTCATATCGTTTCTTACCGTTTTATGGTAATTCTCAGTCAATGAGTAGTTTGAGCATGAAATCTGCTGAAATGAACTCTGAAAACTGACTTTTGTTTGTAGGGTCTGACGATCGGTTTTATTCTCTGTGCCGTGATAGCTCAGTAGGGAGAGCGTTAGACTGAAGATCTAAATGTCCCCGGTTCGATCCCGGGTCGCGGCAGGCGACTTTTGAATTACAGCTCCGTATGGTCACCAATCTGGAGGATCAGATTGGTCGAAACAACGAACCGGCAACCAATGAGAGCCACGGAGGTATATCACGGTTCACAGCCAATCCGGTGGTACGGGGAAATATCCAATCAGCAAAATCACTCGCATGATGCACACTACTGTGTCGCCGACTAGACTGTGACTCACCTGACGAGTGTTCTCAATTTTTGGTAATCAATAGTCCTTAATCACCGCCAGCGTATTCGCCGAACCACAATCGAATTTCCGCTCTGAACACGCATGCAATTTGCATTCAACGGTGATTAGCCAGCGTTTCGCAGTAAACAAACAATACAAATCTGATGATAAAATAAAATAAAATATCCATATCTAATCTCCTACTACTTACATTCGTATATTAATCAAGCGTTCACAGACTTTCTATAATGGAATGATTTCGCTGAACTTAGGACCTTACAGAGAACTCGTCCATCGTGTGTATTGATCGTAAATTGGGCAACGGGTTGTTACTGTTCAAAGCCAATAACGAAATGGCGCCATATCACGTGGTGGTTATGTTAAAACAAACCGTCAAGATCTTGCCCGGATAGTCTGGTGGGTTGCGTGTTCCATTCACAATCACTCAACCCGGGTTCGAGTCTCAGTTCGGCTTAGTCAATGTGCGCTTGCTGAGGTATTTAACAAACTTGATGAGATAGGTGCATTGTGTAGTGAGCAGGCTGAGAGCAGCCATTTTGTTGTTCAATTAATGCAAGTGTAGGATCCTGTTCGTGCACTTACTGAGCCTTGGGCTCGTGGAGGTTTCCTTCTTTTGTGTTTTGCAGATCGAACACGAGTAACTCGCACGGAAGTACGCCGATTCTTTGCATACTACAATTGTAGTTCTCTCATGGTTTTCAGCGGTCATATTGTATGATGAATCGTGTTGTATTTGTATTTGTATGTGTATATATGGACAGTAATTAGTATGGAGAGGAATGGACAAAATGTACATCCTAATGTAAGTGACGACACATGGTTATGTAATAGAATAAAAGTAGAATAAGAAAATGAATTGGTTCCAAGAGTTCCATACGATGATTCACAACGAACTGATTGGTGATGAAAGTCTGCATTAATCGGTAGTCAAAATGAAAATGAGCCAATTTAAAATGCTTTCAGTTTTCCCGTCGTAACTTGGCCTTTTCATATCGTTTCTTACCGTTTTATGGTAATTCTCAGTCAATGAGTAGTTTGAGCATGAAATCTGCTGAAATGAACTCTGAAAACTGACTTTTGTTTGTAGGGTCTGACGATCGGTTTTATTCTCTGTGCCGTGATAGCTCAGTAGGGAGAGCGTTAGACTGAAGATCTAAATGTCCCCGGTTCGATCCCGGGTCGCGGCAGGCGACTTTTGAATTACAGCTCCGTATGGTCACCAATCTGGAGGATCAGATTGGTCGAAACAACGAACCGGCAACCAATGAGAGCCACGGAGGTATATCACGGTTCACAGCCAATCCGGTGGTACGGGGAAATATCCAATCAGCAAAATCACTCGCATGATGCACACTACTGTGTCGCCGACTAGACTGTGACTCACCTGACGAGTGTTCTCAATTTTTGGTAATCAATAGTCCTTAATCACCGCCAGCGTATTCGCCGAACCACAATCGAATTTCCGCTCTGAACACGCATGCAATTTGCATTCAACGGTGATTAGCCAGCGTTTCGCAGTAAACAAACAATACAAATCTGATGATAAAATAAAATAAAATATCCATATCTAATCTCCTACTACTTACATTCGTATATTAATCAAGCGTTCACAGACTTTCTATAATGGAATGATTTCGCTGAACTTAGGACCTTACAGAGAACTCGTCCATCGTGTGTATTGATCGTAAATTGGGCAACGGGTTGTTACTGTTCAAAGCCAATAACGAAATGGCGCCATATCACGTGGTGGTTATGTTAAAACAAACCGTCAAGATCTTGCCCGGATAGTCTGGTGGGTTGCGTGTTCCATTCACAATCACTCAACCCGGGTTCGAGTCTCAGTTCGGCTTAGTCAATGTGCGCTTGCTGAGGTATTTAACAAACTTGATGAGATAGGTGCATTGTGTAGTGAGCAGGCTGAGAGCAGCCATTTTGTTGTTCAATTAATGCAAGTGTAGGATCCTGTTCGTGCACTTACTGAGCCTTGGGCTCGTGGAGGTTTCCTTCTTTTGTGTTTTGCAGATCGAACACGAGTAACTCGCACGGAAGTACGCCGATTCTTTGCATACTACAATTGTAGTTCTCTCATGGTTTTCAGCGGTCATATTGTATGATGAATCGTGTTGTATTTGTATTTGTATGTGTATATATGGACAGTAATTAGTATGGAGAGGAATGGACAAAATGTACATCCTAATGTAAGTGACGACACATGGTTATGTAATAGAATAAAAGTAGAATAAGAAAATGAATTGGTTCCAAGAGTTCCATACGATGATTCACAACGAACTGATTGGTGATGAAAGTCTGCATTAATCGGTAGTCAAAATGAAAATGAGCCAATTTAAAATGCTTTCAGTTTTCCCGTCGTAACTTGGCCTTTTCATATCGTTTCTTACCGTTTTATGGTAATTCTCAGTCAATGAGTAGTTTGAGCATGAAATCTGCTGAAATGAACTCTGAAAACTGACTTTTGTTTGTAGGGTCTGACGATCGGTTTTATTCTCTGTGCCGTGATAGCTCAGTAGGGAGAGCGTTAGACTGAAGATCTAAATGTCCCCGGTTCGATCCCGGGTCGCGGCAGGCGACTTTTGAATTACAGCTCCGTATGGTCACCAATCTGGAGGATCAGATTGGTCGAAACAACGAACCGGCAACCAATGAGAGCCACGGAGGTATATCACGGTTCACAGCCAATCCGGTGGTACGGGGAAATATCCAATCAGCAAAATCACTCGCATGATGCACACTACTGTGTCGCCGACTAGACTGTGACTCACCTGACGAGTGTTCTCAATTTTTGGTAATCAATAGTCCTTAATCACCGCCAGCGTATTCGCCGAACCACAATCGAATTTCCGCTCTGAACACGCATGCAATTTGCATTCAACGGTGATTAGCCAGCGTTTCGCAGTAAACAAACAATACAAATCTGATGATAAAATAAAATAAAATATCCATATCTAATCTCCTACTACTTACATTCGTATATTAATCAAGCGTTCACAGACTTTCTATAATGGAATGATTTCGCTGAACTTAGGACCTTACAGAGAACTCGTCCATCGTGTGTATTGATCGTAAATTGGGCAACGGGTTGTTACTGTTCAAAGCCAATAACGAAATGGCGCCATATCACGTGGTGGTTATGTTAAAACAAACCGTCAAGATCTTGCCCGGATAGTCTGGTGGGTTGCGTGTTCCATTCACAATCACTCAACCCGGGTTCGAGTCTCAGTTCGGCTTAGTCAATGTGCGCTTGCTGAGGTATTTAACAAACTTGATGAGATAGGTGCATTGTGTAGTGAGCAGGCTGAGAGCAGCCATTTTGTTGTTCAATTAATGCAAGTGTAGGATCCTGTTCGTGCACTTACTGAGCCTTGGGCTCGTGGAGGTTTCCTTCTTTTGTGTTTTGCAGATCGAACACGAGTAACTCGCACGGAAGTACGCCGATTCTTTGCATACTACAATTGTAGTTCTCTCATGGTTTTCAGCGGTCATATTGTATGATGAATCGTGTTGTATTTGTATTTGTATGTGTATATATGGACAGTAATTAGTATGGAGAGGAATGGACAAAATGTACATCCTAATGTAAGTGACGACACATGGTTATGTAATAGAATAAAAGTAGAATAAGAAAATGAATTGGTTCCAAGAGTTCCATACGATGATTCACAACGAACTGATTGGTGATGAAAGTCTGCATTAATCGGTAGTCAAAATGAAAATGAGCCAATTTAAAATGCTTTCAGTTTTCCCGTCGTAACTTGGCCTTTTCATATCGTTTCTTACCGTTTTATGGTAATTCTCAGTCAATGAGTAGTTTGAGCATGAAATCTGCTGAAATGAACTCTGAAAACTGACTTTTGTTTGTAGGGTCTGACGATCGGTTTTATTCTCTGTGCCGTGATAGCTCAGTAGGGAGAGCGTTAGACTGAAGATCTAAATGTCCCCGGTTCGATCCCGGGTCGCGGCAGGCGACTTTTGAATTACAGCTCCGTATGGTCACCAATCTGGAGGATCAGATTGGTCGAAACAACGAACCAGCAACCAATGAGAGCCACGGAGGTATATCACGGTTCACAGCCAATCCGGTGGTACGGGGAAATATCCAATCAGCAAAATCACTCGCATGATGCACACTACTGTGTCGCCGACTAGACTGTGACTCACCTGACGAGTGTTCTCAATTTTTGGTAATCAATAGTCCTTAATCACCGCCAGCGTATTCGCCGAACCACAATCGAATTTCCGCTCTGAACACGCATGCAATTTGCATTCAACGGTGATTAGCCAGCGTTTCGCAGTAAACAAACAATACAAATCTGATGATAAAATAAAATAAAATATCCATATCTAATCTCCTACTACTTACATTCGTATATTAATCAAGCGTTCACAGACTTTCTATAATGGAATGATTTCGCTGAACTTAGGACCTTACAGAGAACTCGTCCATCGTGTGTATTGATCGTAAATTGGGCAACGGGTTGTTACTGTTCAAAGCCAATAACGAAATGGCGCCATATCACGTGGTGGTTATGTTAAAACAAACCGTCAAGATCTTGCCCGGATAGTCTGGTGGGTTGCGTGTTCCATTCACAATCACTCAACCCGGGTTCGAGTCTCAGTTCGGCTTAGTCAATGTGCGCTTGCTGAGGTATTTAACAAACTTGATGAGATAGGTGCATTGTGTAGTGAGCAGGCTGAGAGCAGCCATTTTGTTGTTCAATTAATGCAAGTGTAGGATCCTGTTCGTGCACTTACTGAGCCTTGGGCTCGTGGAGGTTTCCTTCTTTTGTGTTTTGCAGATCGAACACGAGTAACTCGCACGGAAGTACGCCGATTCTTTGCATACTACAATTGTAGTTCTCTCATGGTTTTCAGCGGTCATATTATATGATGAATCGTGTTGTATTTGTATTTGTATGTGTATATATGGACAGTAATTAGTATGGAGAGGAATGGACAAAATGTACATACTAATGTAAGTGACGACACATGGTTATGTAATAGAATAATAGTAGAATAAGAAAATGAATTGGTTCCAAGAGTTCCATACGATGATTCACAACGAACTGATTGGTGATGAAAGTCTGCATTAATCGGTAGTCAAAATGAAAATGAGCCAATTTAAAATGCTTTCAGTTTTCCCGTCGTAACTTGGCCTTTTCATATCGTTTCTTACCGTTTTATGGTAATTCTCAGTCAATGAGTAGTTTGAGCATGAAATCTGCTGAAATGAACTCTGAAAACTGACTTTTGTTTGTAGGGTCTGACGATCGGTTTTATTCTCTGTGCCGTGATAGCTCAGTAGGGAGAGCGTTAGACTGAAGATCTAAATGTCCCCGGTTCGATCCCGGGTCGCGGCAGGCGACTTTTGAATTACAGCTCCGTGTGGTCACCAATCTGGAGGATCAGATTGGTCGAAACAACGAACCAGCAACCAATGAGAGTCACGGAGGTATATCACGGTTCACAGCCAATCCGGTGGTACGGGGAAATATCCAATCAGCAAAATCACTCGCATGATGCACACTACTGTGTCGCCGACTAGACTGTGACTCACCTGACGAGTGTTCTCAATTTTTGGTAATCAATAGTCCTTAATCACCGCCAGCGTATTCGCCGAACCACAATCGAATTTCCGCTCTGAACACGCATGCAATTTGCATTCAACGGTGATTAGCCAGCGTTTCGCAGTAAACAAACAATACAAATCTGATGATAAAATAAAATAAAATATCCATATCTAATCTCCTACTACTTACATTCGTATATTAATCAAGCGTTCACAGACTTTCTATAATGGAATGATTTCGCTGAACTTAGGACCTTACAGAGAACTCGTCCATCGTGTGTATTGATCGTAAATTGGGCAACGGGTTGTTACTGTTCAAAGCCAATAACGAAATGGCGCCATATCACGTGGTGGTTATGTTAAAACAAACCGTCAAGATCTTGCCCGGATAGTCTGGTGGGTTGCGTGTTCCATTCACAATCACTCAACCCGGGTTCGAGTCTCAGTTCGGCTTAGTCAATGTGCGCTTGCTGAGGTATTTAACAAACTTGATGAGATAGGTGCATTGTGTAGTGAGCAGGCTGAGAGCAGCCATTTTGTTGTTCAATTAATGCAAGTGTAGGATCCTGTTCGTGCACTTACTGAGCCTTGGGCTCGTGGAGGTTTCCTTCTTTTGTGTTTTGCAGATCGAACACGAGTAACTCGCACGGAAGTACGCTGATTCTTTGCATACTACAATTGTAGTTCTCTCATGGTTTTCAGCGGTCATATTGTATGATGAATCGTGTTGTATTTGTATTTGTATGTGTATATATGGACAGTAATTAGTATGGAGAGGAATGGACAAAATGTACATCCTAATGTAAGTGACGACACATGGTTATGTAATAGAATAAAAGTAGAATAAGAAAATGAATTGGTTCCAAGAGTTCCATACGATGATTCACAACGAACTGATTGGTGATGAAAGTCTGCATTAATCGGTAGTCAAAATGAAAATGAGCCAATTTAAAATGCTTTCAGTTTTCCCGTCGTAACTTGGCCTTTTCATATCGTTTCTTACCGTTTTATGGTAATTCTCAGTCAATGAGTAGTTTGAGCATGAAATCTGCTGAAATGAACTCTGAAAACTGACTTTTGTTTGTAGGGTCTGACGATCGGTTTTATTCTCTGTGCCGTGATAGCTCAGTAGGGAGAGCGTTAGACTGAAGATCTAAATGTCCCCGGTTCGATCCCGGGTCGCGGCAGGCGACTTTTGAATTACAGCTCCGTATGGTCACCAATCTGGAGGATCAGATTGGTCGAAACAACGAACCAGCAACCAATGAGAGTCACGGAGGTATATCACGGTTCACAGCCAATCCGGTGGTACGGGGAAATATCCAATCAGCAAAATCACTCGCATGATGCACACTACTGTGTCGCCGACTAGACTGTGACTCACCTGACGAGTGTTCTCAATTTTTGGTAATCAATAGTCCTTAATCACCGCCAGCGTATTCGCCGAACCACAATCGAATTTCCGCTCTGAACACGCATGCAATTTGCATTCAACGGTGATTAGCCAGCGTTTCGCAGTAAACAAACAATACAAATCTGATGATAAAATAAAATAAAATATCCATATCTAATCTCCTACTACTTACATTCGTATATTAATCAAGCGTTCACAGACTTTCTATAATGGAATGATTTCGCTGAACTTAGGACCTTACAGAGAACTCGTCCATCGTGTGTATTGATCGTAAATTGGGCAACGGGTTGTTACTGTTCAAAGCCAATAACGAAATGGCGCCATATCACGTGGTGGTTATGTTAAAACAAACCGTCAAGATCTTGCCCGGATAGTCTGGTGGGTTGCGTGTTCCATTCACAATCACTCAACCCGGGTTCGAGTCTCAGTTCGGCTTAGTCAATGTGCGCTTGCTGAGGTATTTAACAAACTTGATGAGATAGGTGCATTGTGTAGTGAGCAGGCTGAGAGCAGCCATTTTGTTGTTCAATTAATGCAAGTGTAGGATCCTGTTCGTGCACTTACTGAGCCTTGGGCTCGTGGAGGTTTCCTTCTTTTGTGTTTTGCAGATCGAACACGAGTAACTCGCACGGAAGTACGCCGATTCTTTGCATACTACAATTGTAGTTCTCTCATGGTTTTCAGCGGTCATATTGTATGATGAATCGTGTTGTATTTGTATTTGTATGTGTATATATGGACAGTAATTAGTATGGAGAGGAATGGACAAAATGTACATCCTAATGTAAGTGACGACACATGGTTATGTAATAGAATAAAAGTAGAATAAGAAAATGAATTGGTTCCAAGAGTTCCATACGATGATTCACAACGAACTGATTGGTGATGAAAGTCTGCATTAATCGGTAGTCAAAATGAAAATGAGCCAATTTAAAATGCTTTCAGTTTTCCCGTCGTAACTTGGCCTTTTCATATCGTTTCTTACCGTTTTATGGTAATTCTCAGTCAATGAGTAGTTTGAGCATGAAATCTGCTGAAATGAACTCTGAAAACTGACTTTTGTTTGTAGGGTCTGACGATCGGTTTTATTCTCTGTGCCGTGATAGCTCAGTAGGGAGAGCGTTAGACTGAAGATCTAAATGTCCCCGGTTCGATCCCGGGTCGCGGCAGGTGACTTTTGAATTACAGCTCCGTATGGTCACCAATCTGGAGGATCAGATTGGTCGAAACAACGAACCAGCAACCAATGAGAGCCAGGGATGTATATCACGGTTCACAGCCAATCCAGTGGTACGGGGAAATATCCAATCAGCAAAATCACTCGCATGATGCACACTACTGTGTCGCCGACTAGACTGTGACTCACCTGACGAGTGTTCTCAATTTTTGGTAATCAATAGTCCTTAATCACCGCCAGCGTATTCGCCGAACCACAATCGAATTTCCGCTCTGAACACGCATGCAATTTGCATTCAACGGTGATTAGCCAGCGTTTCGCAGTAAACAAACAATACAAATCTGATGATAAAATAAAATAAAATATCCATATCTAATCTCCTACTACTTACATTCGTATATTAATCAAGCGTTCACAGACTTTCTATAATGGAATGATTTCGCTGAACTTAGGACCTTACAGAGAACTCGTCCATCGTGTGTATTGATCGTAAATTGGGCAACGGGTTGTTACTGTTCAAAGCCAATAACGAAATGGCGCCATATCACGTGGTGGTTATGTTAAAACAAACCGTCAAGATCTTGCCCGGATAGTCTGGTGGGTTGCGTGTTCCATTCACAATCACTCAACCCGGGTTCGAGTCTCAGTTCGGCTTAGTCAATGTGCGCTTGCTGAGGTATTTAACAAACTTGATGAGATAGGTGCATTGTGTAGTGAGCAGGCTGAGAGCAGCCATTTTGTTGTTCAATTAATGCAAGTGTAGGATCCTGTTCGTGCACTTACTGAGCCTTGGGCTCGTGGAGGTTTCCTTCTTTTGTGTTTTGCAGATCGAACACGAGTAACTCGCACGGAAGTACGCCGATTCTTTGCATACTACAATTGTAGTTCTCTCATGGTTTTCAGCGGTCATATTGTATGATGAATCGTGTTGTATTTGTATTTGTATGTGTATATATGGACAGTAATTAGTATGGAGAGGAATGGACAAAATGTACATCCTAATGTAAGTGACGACACATGGTTATGTAATAGAATAAAAGTAGAATAAGAAAATGAATTGGTTCCAAGAGTTCCATACGATGATTCACAACGAACTGATTGGTGATGAAAGTCTGCATTAATCGGTAGTCAAAATGAAAATGAGCCAATTTAAAATGCTTTCAGTTTTCCCGTCGTAACTTGGCCTTTTCATATCGTTTCTTACCGTTTTATGGTAATTCTCAGTCAATGAGTAGTTTGAGCATGAAATCTGCTGAAATGAACTCTGAAAACTGACTTTTGTTTGTAGGGTCTGACGATCGGTTTTATTCTCTGTGCCGTGATAGCTCAGTAGGGAGAGCGTTAGACTGAAGATCTAAATGTCCCCGGTTCGATCCCGGGTCGCGGCAGGTGACTTTTGAATTACAGCTCCGTATGGTCACCAATCTGGAGGATCAGATTGGTCGAAACAACGAACCAGCAACCAATGAGAGCCAGGGATGTATATCACGGTTCACAGCCAATCCAGTGGTACGGGGAAATATCCAATCAGCAAAATCACTCGCATGATGCACACTACTGTGTCGCCGACTAGACTGTGGCTCACCTGACGAGTGTTCTCAATTTTTGGTAATCAATAGTCCTTAATCACCGCCAGCGTATTCGCCGAACCACAATCGAATTTCCGCTCTGAACACGCATGCAATTTGCATTCAACGGTGATTAGCCAGCGTTTCGCAGTAAACAAACAATACAAATCTGATGATAAAATAAAATAAAATATCCATATCTAATCTCCTACTACTTACATTCGTATATTAATCAAGCGTTCACAGACTTTCTATAATGGAATGATTTCGCTGAACTTAGGACCTTACAGAGAACTCGTCCATCGTGTGTATTGATCGTAAATTGGGCAACGGGTTGTTACTGTTCAAAGCCAATAACGAAATGGCGCCATATCACGTGGTGGTTATGTTAAAACAAACCGTCAAGATCTTGCCCGGATAGTCTGGTGGGTTGCGTGTTCCATTCACAATCACTCAACCCGGGTTCGAGTCTCAGTTCGGCTTAGTCAATGTGCGCTTGCTGAGGTATTTAACAAACTTGATGAGATAGGTGCATTGTGTAGTGAGCAGGCTGAGAGCAGCCATTTTGTTGTTCAATTAATGCAAGTGTAGGATCCTGTTCGTGCACTTACTGAGCCTTGGGCTCGTGGAGGTTTCCTTCTTTTGTGTTTTGCAGATCGAACACGAGTAACTCGCACGGAAGTACGCTGATTCTTTGCATACTACAATTGTAGTTCTCTCATGGTTTTCAGCGGTCATATTATATGATGAATCGTGTTGTATTTGTATTTGTATGTGTATATATGGACAGTAATTAGTATGGAGAGGAATGGACAAAATGTACATCCTAATGTAAGTGACGACACATGGTTATGTAATAGAATAAAAGTAGAATAAGAAAATGAATTGGTTCCAAGAGTTCCATACGATGATTCACAACGAACTGATTGGTGATGAAAGTCTGCATTAATCGGTAGTCAAAATGAAAATGAGCCAATTTAAAATGCTTTCAGTTTTCCCGTCGTAACTTGGCCTTTTCATATCGTTTCTTACCGTTTTATGGTAATTCTCAGTCAATGAGTAGTTTGAGCATGAAATCTGCTGAAATGAACTCTGAAAACTGACTTTTGTTTGTAGGGTCTGACGATCGGTTTTATTCTCTGTGCCGTGATAGCTCAGTAGGGAGAGCGTTAGACTGAAGATCTAAATGTCCCCGGTTCGATCCCGGGTCGCGGCAGGCGACTTTTGAATTACAGCTCCGTATGGTCACCAATCTGGAGGATCAGATTGGTCGAAACAACGAACCAGCAACCAATGAGAGCCAGGGATGTATATCACGGTTCACAGCCAATCCAGTGGTACGGGGAAATATCCAATCAGCAAAATCACTCGCATGATGCACACTACTGTGTCGCCGACTAGACTGTGACTCACCTGACGAGTGTTCTCAATTTTTGGTAATCAATAGTCCTTAATCACCGCCAGCGTATTCGCCGAACCACAATCGAATTTCCGCTCTGAACACGCATGCAATTTGCATTCAACGGTGATTAGCCAGCGTTTCGCAGTAAACAAACAATACAAATCTGATGATAAAATAAAATAAAATATCCATATCTAATCTCCTACTACTTACATTCGTATATTAATCAAGCGTTCACAGACTTTCTATAATGGAATGATTTCGCTGAACTTAGGACCTTACAGAGAACTCGTCCATCGTGTGTATTGATCGTAAATTGGGCAACGGGTTGTTACTGTTCAAAGCCAATAACGAAATGGCGCCATATCACGTGGTGGTTATGTTAAAACAAACCGTCAAGATCTTGCCCGGATAGTCTGGTGGGTTGCGTGTTCCATTCACAATCACTCAACCCGGGTTCGAGTCTCAGTTCGGCTTAGTCAATGTGCGCTTGCTGAGGTATTTAACAAACTTGATGAGATAGGTGCATTGTGTAGTGAGCAGGCTGAGAGCAGCCATTTTGTTGTTCAATTAATGCAAGTGTAGGATCCTGTTCGTGCACTTACTGAGCCTTGGGCTCGTGGAGGTTTCCTTCTTTTGTGTTTTGCAGATCGAACACGAGTAACTCGCACGGAAGTACGCTGATTCTTTGCATACTACAATTGTAGTTCTCTCATGGTTTTCAGCGGTCATATTGTATGATGAATCGTGTTGTATTTGTATTTGTATGTGTATATATGGACAGTAATTAGTATGGAGAGGAATGGACAAAATGTACATCCTAATGTAAGTGACGACACATGGTTATGTAATAGAATAAAAGTAGAATAAGAAAATGAATTGGTTCCAAGAGTTCCATACGATGATTCACAACGAACTGATTGGTGATGAAAGTCTGCATTAATCGGTAGTCAAAATGAAAATGAGCCAATTTAAAATGCTTTCAGTTTTCCCGTCGTAACTTGGCCTTTTCATATCGTTTCTTACCGTTTTATGGTAATTCTCAGTCAATGAGTAGTTTGAGCATGAAATCTGCTGAAATGAACTCTGAAAACTGACTTTTGTTTGTAGGGTCTGACGATCGGTTTTATTCTCTGTGCCGTGATAGCTCAGTAGGGAGAGCGTTAGACTGAAGATCTAAATGTCCCCGGTTCGATCCCGGGTCGCGGCAGGCGACTTTTGAATTACAGCTCCGTATGGTCACCAATCTGGAGGATCAGATTGGTCGAAACAACGAACCAGCAACCAATGAGAGCCAGGGATGTATATCACGGTTCACAGCCAATCCAGTGGTACGGGGAAATATCCAATCAGCAAAATCACTCGCATGATGCACACTACTGTGTCGCCGACTAGACTGTGACTCACCTGACGAGTGTTCTCAATTTTTGGTAATCAATAGTCCTTAATCACCGCCAGCGTATTCGCCGAACCACAATCGAATTTCCGCTCTGAACACGCATGCAATTTGCATTCAACGGTGATTAGCCAGCGTTTCGCAGTAAACAAACAATACAAATCTGATGATAAAATAAAATAAAATATCCATATCTAATCTCCTACTACTTACATTCGTATATTAATCAAGCGTTCACAGACTTTCTATAATGGAATGATTTCGCTGAACTTAGGACCTTACAGAGAACTCGTCCATCGTGTGTATTGATCGTAAATTGGGCAACGGGTTGTTACTGTTCAAAGCCAATAACGAAATGGCGCCATATCACGTGGTGGTTATGTTAAAACAAACCGTCAAGATCTTGCCCGGATAGTCTGGTGGGTTGCGTGTTCCATTCACAATCACTCAACCCGGGTTCGAGTCTCAGTTCGGCTTAGTCAATGTGCGCTTGCTGAGGTATTTAACAAACTTGATGAGATAGGTGCATTGTGTAGTGAGCAGGCTGAGAGCAGCCATTTTGTTGTTCAATTAATGCAAGTGTAGGATCCTGTTCGTGCACTTACTGAGCCTTGGGCTCGTGGAGGTTTCCTTCTTTTGTGTTTTGCAGATCGAACACGAGTAACTCGCACGGAAGTACGCTGATTCTTTGCATACTACAATTGTAGTTCTCTCATGGTTTTCAGCGGTCATATTGTATGATGAATCGTGTTGTATTTGTATTTGTATGTGTATATATGGACAGTAATTAGTATGGAGAGGAATGGACAAAATGTACATCCTAATGTAAGTGACGACACATGGTTATGTAATAGAATAAAAGTAGAATAAGAAAATGAATTGGTTCCAAGAGTTCCATACGATGATTCACAACGAACTGATTGGTGATGAAAGTCTGCATTAATCGGTAGTCAAAATGAAAATGAGCCAATTTAAAATGCTTTCAGTTTTCCCGTCGTAACTTGGCCTTTTCATATCGTTTCTTACCGTTTTATGGTAATTCTCAGTCAATGAGTAGTTTGAGCATGAAATCTGCTGAAATGAACTCTGAAAACTGACTTTTGTTTGTAGGGTCTGACGATCGGTTTTATTCTCTGTGCCGTGATAGCTCAGTAGGGAGAGCGTTAGACTGAAGATCTAAATGTCCCCGGTTCGATCCCGGGTCGCGGCAGGCGACTTTTGAATTACAGCTCCGTATGGTCACCAATCTGGAGGATCAGATTGGTCGAAACAACGAACCAGCAACCAATGAGAGCCAGGGATGTATATCACGGTTCACAGCCAATCCAGTGGTACGGGGAAATATCCAATCAGCAAAATCACTCGCATGATGCACACTACTGTGTCGCCGACTAGACTGTGACTCACCTGACGAGTGTTCTCAATTTTTGGTAATCAATAGTCCTTAATCACCGCCAGCGTATTCGCCGAACCACAATCGAATTTCCGCTCTGAACACGCATGCAATTTGCATTCAACGGTGATTAGCCAGCGTTTCGCAGTAAACAAACAATACAAATCTGATGATAAAATAAAATAAAATATCCATATCTAATCTCCTACTACTTACATTCGTATATTAATCAAGCGTTCACAGACTTTCTATAATGGAATGATTTCGCTGAACTTAGGACCTTACAGAGAACTCGTCCATCGTGTGTATTGATCGTAAATTGGGCAACGGGTTGTTACTGTTCAAAGCCAATAACGAAATGGCGCCATATCACGTGGTGGTTATGTTAAAACAAACCGTCAAGATCTTGCCCGGATAGTCTGGTGGGTTGCGTGTTCCATTCACAATCACTCAACCCGGGTTCGAGTCTCAGTTCGGCTTAGTCAATGTGCGCTTGCTGAGGTATTTAACAAACTTGATGAGATAGGTGCATTGTGTAGTGAGCAGGCTGAGAGCAGCCATTTTGTTGTTCAATTAATGCAAGTGTAGGATCCTGTTCGTGCACTTACTGAGCCTTGGGCTCGTGGAGGTTTCCTTCTTTTGTGTTTTGCAGATCGAACACGAGTAACTCGCACGGAAGTACGCTGATTCTTTGCATACTACAATTGTAGTTCTCTCATGGTTTTCAGCGGTCATATTGTATGATGAATCGTGTTGTATTTGTATTTGTATGTGTATATATGGACAGTAATTAGTATGGAGAGGAATGGACAAAATGTACATCCTAATGTAAGTGACGACACATGGTTATGTAATAGAATAAAAGTAGAATAAGAAAATGAATTGGTTCCAAGAGTTCCATACGATGATTCACAACGAACTGATTGGTGATGAAAGTCTGCATTAATCGGTAGTCAAAATGAAAATGAGCCAATTTAAAATGCTTTCAGTTTTCCCGTCGTAACTTGGCCTTTTCATATCGTTTCTTACCGTTTTATGGTAATTCTCAGTCAATGAGTAGTTTGAGCATGAAATCTGCTGAAATGAACTCTGAAAACTGACTTTTGTTTGTAGGGTCTGACGATCGGTTTTATTCTCTGTGCCGTGATAGCTCAGTAGGGAGAGCGTTAGACTGAAGATCTAAATGTCCCCGGTTCGATCCCGGGTCGCGGCAGGCGACTTTTGAATTACAGCTCCGTATGGTCACCAATCTGGAGGATCAGATTGGTCGAAACAACGAACCAGCAACCAATGAGAGCCAGGGAGGTTCACAGCCAATCCAGTGGTACGGGGAAATATCCAATCAGCAAAATCACTCGCATGATGCACACTACTGTGTCGCCGACTAGACTGTGACTCACCTGACGAGTGTTCTCAATTTTTGGTAATCAATAGTCCTTAATCACCGCCAGCGTATTCGCCGAACCACAATCGAATTTCCGCTCTGAACACGCATGCAATTTGCATTCAACGGTGATTAGCCAGCGTTTCGCAGTAAACAAACAATACAAATCTGATGATAAAATAAAATAAAATATCCATATCTAATCTCCTACTACTTACATTCGTATATTAATCAAGCGTTCACAGACTTTCTATAATGGAATGATTTCGCTGAACTTAGGACCTTACAGAGAACTCGTCCATCGTGTGTATTGATCGTAAATTGGGCAACGGGTTGTTACTGTTCAAAGCCAATAACGAAATGGCGCCATATCACGTGGTGGTTATGTTAAAACAAACCGTCAAGATCTTGCCCGGATAGTCTGGTGGGTTGCGTGTTCCATTCACAATCACTCAACCCGGGTTCGAGTCTCAGTTCGGCTTAGTCAATGTGCGCTTGCTGAGGTATTTAACAAACTTGATGAGATAGGTGCATTGTGTAGTGAGCAGGCTGAGAGCAGCCATTTTGTTGTTCAATTAATGCAAGTGTAGGATCCTGTTCGTGCACTTACTGAGCCTTGGGCTCGTGGAGGTTTCCTTCTTTTGTGTTTTGCAGATCGAACACGAGTAACTCGCACGGAAGTACGCTGATTCTTTGCATACTACAATTGTAGTTCTCTCATGGTTTTCAGCGGTCATATTGTATGATGAATCGTGTTGTATTTGTATTTGTATGTGTATATATGGACAGTAATTAGTATGGAGAGGAATGGACAAAATGTACATCCTAATGTAAGTGACGACACATGGTTATGTAATAGAATAAAAGTAGAATAAGAAAATGAATTGGTTCCAAGAGTTCCATACGATGATTCACAACGAACTGATTGGTGATGAAAGTCTGCATTAATCGGTAGTCAAAATGAAAATGAGCCAATTTAAAATGCTTTCAGTTTTCCCGTCGTAACTTGGCCTTTTCATATCGTTTCTTACCGTTTTATGGTAATTCTCAGTCAATGAGTAGTTTGAGCATGAAATCTGCTGAAATGAACTCTGAAAACTGACTTTTGTTTGTAGGGTCTGACGATCGGTTTTATTCTCTGTGCCGTGATAGCTCAGTAGGGAGAGCGTTAGACTGAAGATCTAAATGTCCCCGGTTCGATCCCGGGTCGCGGCAGGCGACTTTTGAATTACAGCTCCGTATGGTCACCAATCTGGAGGATCAGATTGGTCGAAACAACGAACCAGCAACCAATGAGAGCCAGGGATGTATATCACGGTTCACAGCCAATCCAGTGGTACGGGGAAATATCCAATCAGCAAAATCACTCGCATGATGCACACTACTGTGTCGCCGACTAGACTGTGACTCACCTGACGAGTGTTCTCAATTTTTGGTAATCAATAGTCCTTAATCACCGCCAGCGTATTCGCCGAACCACAATCGAATTTCCGCTCTGAACACGCATGCAATTTGCATTCAACGGTGATTAGCCAGCGTTTCGCAGTAAACAAACAATACAAATCTGATGATAAAATAAAATAAAATATCCATATCTAATCTCCTACTACTTACATTCGTATATTAATCAAGCGTTCACAGACTTTCTATAATGGAATGATTTCGCTGAACTTAGGACCTTACAGAGAACTCGTCCATCGTGTGTATTGATCGTAAATTGGGCAACGGGTTGTTACTGTTCAAAGCCAATAACGAAATGGCGCCATATCACGTGGTGGTTATGTTAAAACAAACCGTCAAGATCTTGCCCGGATAGTCTGGTGGGTTGCGTGTTCCATTCACAATCACTCAACCCGGGTTCGAGTCTCAGTTCGGCTTAGTCAATGTGCGCTTGCTGAGGTATTTAACAAACTTGATGAGATAGGTGCATTGTGTAGTGAGCAGGCTGAGAGCAGCCATTTTGTTGTTCAATTAATGCAAGTGTAGGATCCTGTTCGTGCACTTACTGAGCCTTGGGCTCGTGGAGGTTTCCTTCTTTTGTGTTTTGCAGATCGAACACGAGTAACTCGCACGGAAGTACGCTGATTCTTTGCATACTACAATTGTAGTTCTCTCATGGTTTTCAGCGGTCATATTGTATGATGAATCGTGTTGTATTTGTATTTGTATGTGTATATATGGACAGTAATTAGTATGGAGAGGAATGGACAAAATGTACATACTAATGTAAGTGACGACACATGGTTATGTAATAGAATAAAAGTAGAATAAGAAAATGAATTGGTTCCAAGAGTTCCATACGATGATTCACAACGAACTGATTGGCGATGAAAGTCTGCATTAATCGGTAGTCAAAATGAAAATGAGCCAATTTAAAATGCTTTCAGTTTTCCCGTCGTAACTTGGCCTTTTCATATCGTTTCTTACCGTTTTATGGTAATTCTCAGTCAATGAGTAGTTTGAGCATGAAATCTGCTGAAATGAACTCTGAAAACTGACTTTTGTTTGTAGGGTCTGACGATCGGTTTTATTCTCTGTGCCGTGATAGCTCAGTAGGGAGAGCGTTAGACTGAAGATCTAAATGTCCCCGGTTCGATCCCGGGTCGCGGCAGGCGACTTTTGAATTACAGCTCCGTATGGTCACCAATCTGGAGGATCAGATTGGTCGAAACAACGAACCAGCAACCAATGAGAGCCAGGGATGTATATCACGGTTCACAGCCAATCCAGTGGTACGGGGAAATATCCAATCAGCAAAATCACTCGCATGATGCACACTACTGTGTCGCCGACTAGACTGTGACTCACCTGACGAGTGTTCTCAATTTTTGGTAATCAATAGTCCTTAATCACCGCCAGCGTATTCGCCGAACCACAATCGAATTTCCGCTCTGAACACGCATGCAATTTGCATTCAACGGTGATTAGCCAGCGTTTCGCAGTAAACAAACAATACAAATCTGATGATAAAATAAAATAAAATATCCATATCTAATCTCCTACTACTTACATTCGTATATTAATCAAGCGTTCACAGACTTTCTATAATGGAATGATTTCGCTGAACTTAGGACCTTACAGAGAACTCGTCCATCGTGTGTATTGATCGTAAATTGGGCAACGGGTTGTTACTGTTCAAAGCCAATAACGAAATGGCGCCATATCACGTGGTGGTTATGTTAAAACAAACCGTCAAGATCTTGCCCGGATAGTCTGGTGGGTTGCGTGTTCCATTCACAATCACTCAACCCGGGTTCGAGTCTCAGTTCGGCTTAGTCAATGTGCGCTTGCTGAGGTATTTAACAAACTTGATGAGATAGGTGCATTGTGTAGTGAGCAGGCTGAGAGCAGCCATTTTGTTGTTCAATTAATGCAAGTGTAGGATCCTGTTCGTGCACTTACTGAGCCTTGGGCTCGTGGAGGTTTCCTTCTTTTGTGTTTTGCAGATCGAACACGAGTAACTCGCACGGAAGTACGCTGATTCTTTGCATACTACAATTGTAGTTCTCTCATGGTTTTCAGCGGTCATATTGTATGATGAATCGTGTTGTATTTGTATTTGTATGTGTATATATGGACAGTAATTAGTATGGAGAGGAATGGACAAAATGTACATCCTAATGTAAGTGACGACACATGGTTATGTAATAGAATAAAAGTAGAATAAGAAAATGAATTGGTTCCAAGAGTTCCATACGATGATTCACAACGAACTGATTGGTGATGAAAGTCTGCATTAATCGGTAGTCAAAATGAAAATGAGCCAATTTAAAATGCTTTCAGTTTTCCCGTCGTAACTTGGCCTTTTCATATCGTTTCTTACCGTTTTATGGTAATTCTCAGTCAATGAGTAGTTTGAGCATGAAATCTGCTGAAATGAACTCTGAAAACTGACTTTTGTTTGTAGGGTCTGACGATCGGTTTTATTCTCTGTGCCGTGATAGCTCAGTAGGGAGAGCGTTAGACTGAAGATCTAAATGTCCCCGGTTCGATCCCGGGTCGCGGCAGGCGACTTTTGAATTACAGCTCCGTATGGTCACCAATCTGGAGGATCAGATTGGTCGAAACAACGAACCAGCAACCAATGAGAGCCAGGGAGGTTCACAGCCAATCCAGTGGTACGGGGAAATATCCAATCAGCAAAATCACTCGCATGATGCACACTACTGTGTCGCCGACTAGACTGTGACTCACCTGACGAGTGTTCTCAATTTTTGGTAATCAATAGTCCTTAATCACCGCCAGCGTATTCGCCGAACCACAATCGAATTTCCGCTCTGAACACGCATGCAATTTGCATTCAACGGTGATTAGCCAGCGTTTCGCAGTAAACAAACAATACAAATCTGATGATAAAATAAAATAAAATATCCATATCTAATCTCCTACTACTTACATTCGTATATTAATCAAGCGTTCACAGACTTTCTATAATGGAATGATTTCGCTGAACTTAGGACCTTACAGAGAACTCGTCCATCGTGTGTATTGATCGTAAATTGGGCAACGGGTTGTTACTGTTCAAAGCCAATAACGAAATGGCGCCATATCACGTGGTGGTTATGTTAAAACAAACCGTCAAGATCTTGCCCGGATAGTCTGGTGGGTTGCGTGTTCCATTCACAATCACTCAACCCGGGTTAGAGTCTCAGTTCGGCTTAGTCAATGTGCGCTTGCTGAGGTATTTAACAAACTTGATGAGATAGGTGCATTGTGTAGTGAGCAGGCTGAGAGCAGCCATTTTGTTGTTCAATTAATGCAAGTGTAGGATCCTGTTCGTGCACTTACTGAGCCTTGGGCTCGTGGAGGTTTCCTTCTTTTGTGTTTTGCAGATCGAACACGAGTAACTCGCACGGAAGTACGCTGATTCTTTGCATACTACAATTGTAGTTCTCTCATGGTTTTCAGCGGTCATATTGTATGATGAATCGTGTTGTATTTGTATTTGTATGTGTATATATGGACAGTAATTAGTATGGAGAGGAATGGACAAAATATACATACTAATGTAAGTGACGACACATGGTTATGTAATAGAATAAAAGTAGAATAAGAAAATGAATTGGTTCCAAGAGTTCCATACGATGATTCACAACGAACTGATTGGTGATGAAAGTCTGCATTAATCGGTAGTCAAAATGAAAATGAGCCAATTTAAAATGCTTTCAGTTTTCCCGTCGTAACTTGGCCTTTTCATATCGTTTCTTACCGTTTTATGGTAATTCTCAGTCAATGAGTAGTTTGAGCATGAAATCTGCTGAAATGAACTCTGAAAACTGACTTTTGTTTGTAGGGTCTGACGATCGGTTTTATTCTCTGTGCCGTGATAGCTCAGTAGGGAGAGCGTTAGACTGAAGATCTAAATGTCCCCGGTTCGATCCCGGGTCGCGGCAGGCGACTTTTGAATTACAGCTCCGTATGGTCACCAATCTGGAGGATCAGATTGGTCGAAACAACGAACCAGCAACCAATGAGAGCCAGGGAGGTTCACAGCCAATCCAGTGGTACGGGGAAATATCCAATCAGCAAAATCACTCGCATGATGCACACTACTGTGTCGCCGACTAGACTGTGACTCACCTGACGAGTGTTCTCAATTTTTGGTAATCAATAGTCCTTAATCACCGCCAGCGTATTCGCCGAACCACAATCGAATTTCCGCTCTGAACACGCATGCAATTTGCATTCAACGGTGATTAGCCAGCGTTTCGCAGTAAACAAACAATACAAATCTGATGATAAAATAAAATAAAATATCCATATCTAATCTCCTACTACTTACATTCGTATATTAATCAAGCGTTCACAGACTTTCTATAATGGAATGATTTCGCTGAACTTAGGACCTTACAGAGAACTCGTCCATCGTGTGTATTGATCGTAAATTGGGCAACGGGTTGTTACTGTTCAAAGCCAATAACGAAATGGCGCCATATCACGTGGTGGTTATGTTAAAACAAACCGTCAAGATCTTGCCCGGATAGTCTGGTGGGTTGCGTGTTCCATTCACAATCACTCAACCCGGGTTAGAGTCTCAGTTCGGCTTAGTCAATGTGCGCTTGCTGAGGTATTTAACAAACTTGATGAGATAGGTGCATTGTGTAGTGAGCAGGCTGAGAGCAGCCATTTTGTTGTTCAATTAATGCAAGTGTAGGATCCTGTTCGTGCACTTACTGAGCCTTGGGCTCGTGGAGGTTTCCTTCTTTTGTGTTTTGCAGATCGAACACGAGTAACTCGCACGGAAGTACGCTGATTCTTTGCATACTACAATTGTAGTTCTCTCATGGTTTTCAGCGGTCATATTGTATGATGAATCGTGTTGTATTTGTATTTGTATGTGTATATATGGACAGTAATTAGTATGGAGAGGAATGGACAAAATATACATACTAATGTAAGTGACGACACATGGTTATGTAATAGAATAAAAGTAGAATAAGAAAATGAATTGGTTCCAAGAGTTCCATACGATGATTCACAACGAACTGATTGGTGATGAAAGTCTGCATTAATCGGTAGTCAAAATGAAAATGAGCCAATTTAAAATGCTTTCAGTTTTCCCGTCGTAACTTGGCCTTTTCATATCGTTTCTTACCGTTTTATGGTAATTCTCAGTCAATGAGTAGTTTGAGCATGAAATCTGCTGAAATGAACTCTGAAAACTGACTTTTGTTTGTAGGGTCTGACGATCGGTTTTATTCTCTGTGCCGTGATAGCTCAGTAGGGAGAGCGTTAGACTGAAGATCTAAATGTCCCCGGTTCGATCCCGGGTCGCGGCAGGCGACTTTTGAATTACAGCTCCGTATGGTCACCAATCTGGAGGATCAGATTGGTCGAAACAACGAACCAGCAACCAATGAGAGCCAGGGATGTATATCACGGTTCACAGCCAATCCAGTGGTACGGGGAAATATCCAATCAGCAAAATCACTCGCATGATGCACACTACTGTGTCGCCGACTAGACTGTGACTCACCTGACGAGTGTTCTCAATTTTTGGTAATCAATAGTCCTTAATCACCGCCAGCGTATTCGCCGAACCACAATCGAATTTCCGCTCTGAACACGCATGCAATTTGCATTCAACGGTGATTAGCCAGCGTTTCGCAGTAAACAAACAATACAAATCTGATGATAAAATAAAATAAAATATCCATATCTAATCTCCTACTACTTACATTCGTATATTAATCAAGCGTTCACAGACTTTCTATAATGGAATGATTTCGCTGAACTTAGGACCTTACAGAGAACTCGTCCATCGTGTGTATTGATCGTAAATTGGGCAACGGGTTGTTACTGTTCAAAGCCAATAACGAAATGGCGCCATATCACGTGGTGGTTATGTTAAAACAAACCGTCAAGATCTTGCCCGGATAGTCTGGTGGGTTGCGTGTTCCATTCACAATCACTCAACCCGGGTTCGAGTCTCAGTTCGGCTTAGTCAATGTGCGCTTGCTGAGGTATTTAACAAACTTGATGAGATAGGTGCATTGTGTAGTGAGCAGGCTGAGAGCAGCCATTTTGTTGTTCAATTAATGCAAGTGTAGGATCCTGTTCGTGCACTTACTGAGCCTTGGGCTCGTGGAGGTTTCCTTCTTTTGTGTTTTGCAGATCGAACACGAGTAACTCGCACGGAAGTACGCCGATTCTTTGCATACTACAATTGTAGTTCTCTCATGGTTTTCAGCGGTCATATTGTATGATGAATCGTGTTGTATTTGTATTTGTATGTGTATATATGGACAGTAATTAGTATGGAGAGGAATGGACAAAATGTACATCCTAATGTAAGTGACGACACATGGTTATGTAATAGAATAAAAGTAGAATAAGAAAATGAATTGGTTCCAAGAGTTCCATACGATGATTCACAACGAACTGATTGGTGATGAAAGTCTGCATTAATCGGTAGTCAAAATGAAAATGAGCCAATTTAAAATGCTTTCAGTTTTCCCGTCGTAACTTGGCCTTTTCATATCGTTTCTTACCGTTTTATGGTAATTCTCAGTCAATGAGTAGTTTGAGCATGAAATCTGCTGAAATGAACTCTGAAAACTGACTTTTGTTTGTAGGGTCTGACGATCGGTTTTATTCTCTGTGCCGTGATAGCTCAGTAGGGAGAGCGTTAGACTGAAGATCTAAATGTCCCCGGTTCGATCCCGGGTCGCGGCAGGCGACTTTTGAATTACAGCTCCGTATGGTCACCAATCTGGAGGATCAGATTGGTCGAAACAACGAACCAGCAACCAATGAGAGCCAGGGATGTATATCACGGTTCACAGCCAATCCAGTGGTACGGGGAAATATCCAATCAGCAAAATCACTCGCATGATGCACACTACTGTGTCGCCGACTAGACTGTGACTCACCTGACGAGTGTTCTCAATTTTTGGTAATCAATAGTCCTTAATCACCGCCAGCGTATTCGCCGAACCACAATCGAATTTCCGCTCTGAACACGCATGCAATTTGCATTCAACGGTGATTAGCCAGCGTTTCGCAGTAAACAAACAATACAAATCTGATGATAAAATAAAATAAAATATCCATATCTAATCTCCTACTACTTACATTCGTATATTAATCAAGCGTTCACAGACTTTCTATAATGGAATGATTTCGCTGAACTTAGGACCTTACAGAGAACTCGTCCATCGTGTGTATTGATCGTAAATTGGGCAACGGGTTGTTACTGTTCAAAGCCAATAACGAAATGGCGCCATATCACGTGGTGGTTATGTTAAAACAAACCGTCAAGATCTTGCCCGGATAGTCTGGTGGGTTGCGTGTTCCATTCACAATCACTCAACCCGGGTTCGAGTCTCAGTTCGGCTTAGTCAATGTGCGCTTGCTGAGGTATTTAACAAACTTGATGAGATAGGTGCATTGTGTAGTGAGCAGGCTGAGAGCAGCCATTTTGTTGTTCAATTAATGCAAGTGTAGGATCCTGTTCGTGCACTTACTGAGCCTTGGGCTCGTGGAGGTTTCCTTCTTTTGTGTTTTGCAGATCGAACACGAGTAACTCGCACGGAAGTACGCCGATTCTTTGCATACTACAATTGTAGTTCTCTCATGGTTTTCAGCGGTCATATTGTATGATGAATCGTGTTGTATTTGTATTTGTATGTGTATATATGGACAGTAATTAGTATGGAGAGGAATGGACAAAATGTACATCCTAATGTAAGTGACGACACATGGTTATGTAATAGAATAAAAGTAGAATAAGAAAATGAATTGGTTCCAAGAGTTCCATACGATGATTCACAACGAACTGATTGGTGATGAAAGTCTGCATTAATCGGTAGTCAAAATGAAAATGAGCCAATTTAAAATGCTTTCAGTTTTCCCGTCGTAACTTGGCCTTTTCATATCGTTTCTTACCGTTTTATGGTAATTCTCAGTCAATGAGTAGTTTGAGCATGAAATCTGCTGAAATGAACTCTGAAAACTGACTTTTGTTTGCAGGGTCTGACGATCGGTTTTATTCTCTGTGCCGTGATAGCTCAGTAGGGAGAGCGTTAGACTGAAGATCTAAATGTCCCCGGTTCGATCCCGGGTCGCGGCAGGCGACTTTTGAATTACAGCTCCGTATGGTCACCAATCTGGAGGATCAGATTGGTCGAAACAACGAACCAGCAACCAATGAGAGCCAGGGATGTATATCACGGTTCACAGCCAATCCAGTGGTACGGGGAAATATCCAATCAGCAAAATCACTCGCATGATGCACACTACTGTGTCGCCGACTAGACTGTGACTCACCTGACGAGTGTTCTCAATTTTTGGTAATCAATAGTCCTTAATCACCGCCAGCGTATTCGCCGAACCACAATCGAATTTCCGCTCTGAACACGCATGCAATTTGCATTCAACGGTGATTAGCCAGCGTTTCGCAGTAAACAAACAATACAAATCTGATGATAAAATAAAATAAAATATCCATATCTAATCTCCTACTACTTACATTCGTATATTAATCAAGCGTTCACAGACTTTCTATAATGGAATGATTTCGCTGAACTTAGGACCTTACAGAGAACTCGTCCATCGTGTGTATTGATCGTAAATTGGGCAACGGGTTGTTACTGTTCAAAGCCAATAACGAAATGGCGCCATATCACGTGGTGGTTATGTTAAAACAAACCGTCAAGATCTTGCCCGGATAGTCTGGTGGGTTGCGTGTTCCATTCACAATCACTCAACCCGGGTTCGAGTCTCAGTTCGGCTTAGTCAATGTGCGCTTGCTGAGGTATTTAACAAACTTGATGAGATAGGTGCATTGTGTAGTGAGCAGGCTGAGAGCAGCCATTTTGTTGTTCAATTAATGCAAGTGTAGGATCCTGTTCGTGCACTTACTGAGCCTTGGGCTCGTGGAGGTTTCCTTCTTTTGTGTTTTGCAGATCGAACACGAGTAACTCGCACGGAAGTACGCTGATTCTTTGCATACTACAATTGTAGTTCTCTCATGGTTTTCAGCGGTCATATTGTATGATGAATCGTGTTGTATTTGTATTTGTATGTGTATATATGGACAGTAATTAGTATGGAGAGGAATGGACAAAATGTACATACTAATGTAAGTGACGACACATGGTTATGTAATAGAATAAAAGTAGAATAAGAAAATGAATTGGTTCCAAGAGTTCCATACGATGATTCACAACGAACTGATTGGTGATGAAAGTCTGCATTAATCGGTAGTCAAAATGAAAATGAGCCAATTTAAAATGCTTTCAGTTTTCCCGTCGTAACTTGGCCTTTTCATATCGTTTCTTACCGTTTTATGGTAATTCTCAGTCAATGAGTAGTTTGAGCATGAAATCTGCTGAAATGAACTCTGAAAACTGACTTTTGTTTGCAGGGTCTGACGATCGGTTTTATTCTCTGTGCCGTGATAGCTCAGTAGGGAGAGCGTTAGACTGAAGATCTAAATGTCCCCGGTTCGATCCCGGGTCGCGGCAGGCGACTTTTGAATTACAGCTCCGTATGGTCACCAATCTGGAGGATCAGATTGGTCGAAACAACGAACCAGCAACCAATGAGAGCCAGGGATGTATATCACGGTTCACAGCCAATCCAGTGGTACGGGGAAATATCCAATCAGCAAAATCACTCGCATGATGCACACTACTGTGTCGCCGACTAGACTGTGACTCACCTGACGAGTGTTCTCAATTTTTGGTAATCAATAGTCCTTAATCACCGCCAGCGTATTCGCCGAACCACAATCGAATTTCCGCTCTGAACACGCATGCAATTTGCATTCAACGGTGATTAGCCAGCGTTTCGCAGTAAACAAACAATACAAATCTGATGATAAAATAAAATAAAATATCCATATCTAATCTCCTACTACTTACATTCGTATATTAATCAAGCGTTCACAGACTTTCTATAATGGAATGATTTCGCTGAACTTAGGACCTTACAGAGAACTCGTCCATCGTGTGTATTGATCGTAAATTGGGCAACGGGTTGTTACTGTTCAAAGCCAATAACGAAATGGCGCCATATCACGTGGTGGTTATGTTAAAACAAACCGTCAAGATCTTGCCCGGATAGTCTGGTGGGTTGCGTGTTCCATTCACAATCACTCAACCCGGGTTCGAGTCTCAGTTCGGCTTAGTCAATGTGCGCTTGCTGAGGTATTTAACAAACTTGATGAGATAGGTGCATTGTGTAGTGAGCAGGCTGAGAGCAGCCATTTTGTTGTTCAATTAATGCAAGTGTAGGATCCTGTTCGTGCACTTACTGAGCCTTGGGCTCGTGGAGGTTTCCTTCTTTTGTGTTTTGCAGATCGAACACGAGTAACTCGCACGGAAGTACGCTGATTCTTTGCATACTACAATTGTAGTTCTCTCATGGTTTTCAGCGGTCATATTGTATGATGAATCGTGTTGTATTTGTATTTGTATGTGTATATATGGACAGTAATTAGTATGGAGAGGAATGGACAAAATGTACATACTAATGTAAGTGACGACACATGGTTATGTAATAGAATAAAAGTAGAATAAGAAAATGAATTGGTTCCAAGAGTTCCATACGATGATTCACAACGAACTGATTGGTGATGAAAGTCTGCATTAATCGGTAGTCAAAATGAAAATGAGCCAATTTAAAATGCTTTCAGTTTTCCCGTCGTAACTTGGCCTTTTCATATCGTTTCTTACCGTTTTATGGTAATTCTCAGTCAATGAGTAGTTTGAGCATGAAATCTGCTGAAATGAACTCTGAAAACTGACTTTTGTTTGCAGGGTCTGACGATCGGTTTTATTCTCTGTGCCGTGATAGCTCAGTAGGGAGAGCGTTAGACTGAAGATCTAAATGTCCCCGGTTCGATCCCGGGTCGCGGCAGGCGACTTTTGAATTACAGCTCCGTATGGTCACCAATCTGGAGGATCAGATTGGTCGAAACAACGAACCAGCAACCAATGAGAGCCAGGGATGTATATCACGGTTCACAGCCAATCCAGTGGTACGGGGAAATATCCAATCAGCAAAATCACTCGCATGATGCACACTACTGTGTCGCCGACTAGACTGTGACTCACCTGACGAGTGTTCTCAATTTTTGGTAATCAATAGTCCTTAATCACCGCCAGCGTATTCGCCGAACCACAATCGAATTTCCGCTCTGAACACGCATGCAATTTGCATTCAACGGTGATTAGCCAGCGTTTCGCAGTAAACAAACAATACAAATCTGATGATAAAATAAAATAAAATATCCATATCTAATCTCCTACTACTTACATTCGTATATTAATCAAGCGTTCACAGACTTTCTATAATGGAATGATTTCGCTGAACTTAGGACCTTACAGAGAACTCGTCCATCGTGTGTATTGATCGTAAATTGGGCAACGGGTTGTTACTGTTCAAAGCCAATAACGAAATGGCGCCATATCACGTGGTGGTTATGTTAAAACAAACCGTCAAGATCTTGCCCGGATAGTCTGGTGGGTTGCGTGTTCCATTCACAATCACTCAACCCGGGTTCGAGTCTCAGTTCGGCTTAGTCAATGTGCGCTTGCTGAGGTATTTAACAAACTTGATGGGATAGGTGCATTGTGTAGTGAGCAGGCTGAGAGCAGCCATTTTGTTGTTCAATTAATGCAAGTGTAGGATCCTGTTCGTGCACTTACTGAGCCTTGGGCTCGTGGAGGTTTCCTTCTTTTGTGTTTTGCAGATCGAACACGAGTAACTCGCACGGAAGTACGCTGATTCTTTGCATACTACAATTGTAGTTCTCTCATGGTTTTCAGCGGTCATATTGTATGATGAATCGTGTTGTATTTGTATTTGTATGTGTATATATGGACAGCAATTAGTATGGAGAGGAATGGACAAAATGTACATACTAATGTAAGTGACGACACATGGTTATGTAATAGAATAAAAGTAGAATAAGAAAATGAATTGGTTCCAAGAGTTCCATACGATGATTCACAACGAACTGATTGGTGATGAAAGTCTGCATTAATCGGTAGTCAAAATGAAAATGAGCCAATTTAAAATGCTTTCAGTTTTCCCGTCGTAACTTGGCCTTTTCATATCGTTTCTTACCGTTTTATGGTAATTCTCAGTCAATGAGTAGTTTGAGCATGAAATCTGCTGAAATGAACTCTGAAAACTGACTTTTGTTTGTAGGGTCTGACGATCGGTTTTATTCTCTGTGCCGTGATAGCTCAGTAGGGAGAGCGTTAGACTGAAGATCTAAATGTCCCCGGTTCGATCCCGGGTCGCGGCAGGCGACTTTTGAATTACAGCTCCGTATGGTCACCAATCTGGAGGATCAGATTGGTCGAAACAACGAACCAGCAACCAATGAGAGCCAGGGATGTATATCACGGTTCACAGCCAATCCAGTGGTACGGGGAAATATCCAATCAGCAAAATCACTCGCATGATGCACACTACTGTGTCGCCGACTAGACTGTGACTCACCTGACGAGTGTTCTCAATTTTTGGTAATCAATAGTCCTTAATCACCGCCAGCGTATTCGCCGAACCACAATCGAATTTCCGCTCTGAACACGCATGCAATTTGCATTCAACGGTGATTAGCCAGCGTTTCGCAGTAAACAAACAATACAAATCTGATGATAAAATAAAATAAAATATCCATATCTAATCTCCTACTACTTACATTCGTATATTAATCAAGCGTTCACAGACTTTCTATAATGGAATGATTTCGCTGAACTTAGGACCTTACAGAGAACTCGTCCATCGTGTGTATTGATCGTAAATTGGGCAACGGGTTGTTACTGTTCAAAGCCAATAACGAAATGGCGCCATATCACGTGGTGGTTATGTTAAAACAAACCGTCAAGATCTTGCCCGGATAGTCTGGTGGGTTGCGTGTTCCATTCACAATCACTCAACCCGGGTTCGAGTCTCAGTTCGGCTTAGTCAATGTGCGCTTGCTGAGGTATTTAACAAACTTGATGAGATAGGTGCATTGTGTAGTGAGCAGGCTGAGAGCAGCCATTTTGTTGTTCAATTAATGCAAGTGTAGGATCCTGTTCGTGCACTTACTGAGCCTTGGGCTCGTGGAGGTTTCCTTCTTTTGTGTTTTGCAGATCGAACACGAGTAACTCGCACGGAAGTACGCTGATTCTTTGCATACTACAATTGTAGTTCTCTCATGGTTTTCAGCGGTCATATTGTATGATGAATCGTGTTGTATTTGTATTTGTATGTGTATATATGGACAGTAATTAGTATGGAGAGGAATGGACAAAATGTACATCCTAATGTAAGTGACGACACATGGTTATGTAATAGAATAAAAGTAGAATAAGAAAATGAATTGGTTCCAAGAGTTCCATACGATGATTCACAACGAACTGATTGGTGATGAAAGTCTGCATTAATCGGTAGTCAAAATGAAAATGAGCCAATTTAAAATGCTTTCAGTTTTCCCGTCGTAACTTGGCCTTTTCATATCGTTTCTTACCGTTTTATGGTAATTCTCAGTCAATGAGTAGTTTGAGCATGAAATCTGCTGAAATGAACTCTGAAAACTGACTTTTGTTTGTAGGGTCTGACGATCGGTTTTATTCTCTGTGCCGTGATAGCTCAGTAGGGAGAGCGTTAGACTGAAGATCTAAATGTCCCCGGTTCGATCCCGGGTCGCGGCAGGCGACTTTTGAATTACAGCTCCGTATGGTCACCAATCTGGAGGATCAGATTGGTCGAAACAACGAACCAGCAACCAATGAGAGCCAGGGATGTATATCACGGTTCACAGCCAATCCAGTGGTACGGGGAAATATCCAATCAGCAAAATCACTCGCATGATGCACACTACTGTGTCGCCGACTAGACTGTGACTCACCTGACGAGTGTTCTCAATTTTTGGTAATCAATAGTCCTTAATCACCGCCAGCGTATTCGCCGAACCACAATCGAATTTCCGCTCTGAACACGCATGCAATTTGCATTCAACGGTGATTAGCCGGCGTTTCGCAGTAAACAAACAATACAAATCTGATGATAAAATAAAATAAAATATCCATATCTAATCTCCTACTACTTACATTCGTATAGTAATCAAGCGTTCACAGACTTTCTATAATGGAATGATTTCGCTGAACTTAGGACCTTACAGAGAACTCGTCCATCGTGTGTATTGATCGTAAATTGGGCAACGGGTTGTTACTGTTCAAAGCCAATAACGAAATGGCGCCATATCACGTGGTGGTTATGTTAAAACAAACCGTCAAGATCTTGCCCGGATAGTCTGGTGGGTTGCGTGTTCCATTCACAATCACTCAACCCGGGTTCGAGTCTCAGTTCGGCTTAGTCAATGTGCGCTTGCTGAGGTATTTAACAAACTTGATGAGATAGGTGCATTGTGTAGTGAGCAGGCTGAGAGCAGCCATTTTATTGTTCAATTAATGCAAGTGTAGGATCCTGTTCGTGCACTTACTGAGCCTTGGGCTCGTGGAGGTTTCCTTCTTTTGTGTTTTGCAGATCGAACACGAGTAACTCGCACGGAAGTACGCTGATTCTTTGCATACTACAATTGTAGTTCTCTCATGGTTTTCAGCGGTCATATTGTATGATGAATCGTGTTGTATTTGTATTTGTATGTGTATATATGGACAGTAATTAGTATGGAGAGGAATGGACAAAATGTACATCCTAATGTAAGTGACGACACATGGTTATGTAATAGAATAAAAGTAGAATAAGAAAATGAATTGGTTCCAAGAGTTCCATACGATGATTCACAACGAACTGATTGGTGATGAAAGTCTGCATTAATCGGTAGTCAAAATGAAAATGAGCCAATTTAAAATGCTTTCAGTTTTCCCGTCGTAACTTGGCCTTTTCATATCGTTTCTTACCGTTTTATGGTAATTCTCAGTCAATGAGTAGTTTGAGCATGAAATCTGCTGAAATGAACTCTGAAAACTGACTTTTGTTTGTAGGGTCTGACGATCGGTTTTATTCTCTGTGCCGTGATAGCTCAGTAGGGAGAGCGTTAGACTGAAGATCTAAATGTCCCCGGTTCGATCCCGGGTCGCGGCAGGCGACTTTTGAATTACAGCTCCGTATGGTCACCAATCTGGAGGATCAGATTGGTCGAAACAACGAACCAGCAACCAATGAGAGCCAGGGATGTATATCACGGTTCACAGCCAATCCAGTGGTACGGGGAAATATCCAATCAGCAAAATCACTCGCATGATGCACACTACTGTGTCGCCGACTAGACTGTGACTCACCTGACGAGTGTTCTCAATTTTTGGTAATCAATAGTCCTTAATCACCGCCAGCGTATTCGCCGAACCACAATCGAATTTCCGCTCTGAACACGCATGCAATTTGCATTCAACGGTGATTAGCCAGCGTTTCGCAGTAAACAAACAATACAAATCTGATGATAAAATAAAATAAAATATCCATATCTAATCTCCTACTACTTACATTCGTATAGTAATCAAGCGTTCACAGACTTTCTATAATGGAATGATTTCGCTGAACTTAGGACCTTACAGAGAACTCGTCCATCGTGTGTATTGATCGTAAATTGGGCAACGGGTTGTTACTGTTCAAAGCCAATAACGAAATGGCGCCATATCACGTGGTGGTTATGTTAAAACAAACCGTCAAGATCTTGCCCGGATAGTCTGGTGGGTTGCGTGTTCCATTCACAATCACTCAACCCGGGTTCGAGTCTCAGTTCGGCTTAGTCAATGTGCGCTTGCTGAGGTATTTAACAAACTTGATGAGATAGGTGCATTGTGTAGTGAGCAGGCTGAGAGCAGCCATTTTGTTGTTCAATTAATGCAAGTGTAGGATCCTGTTCGTGCACTTACTGAGCCTTGGGCTCGTGGAGGTTTCCTTCTTTTGTGTTTTGCAGATCGAACACGAGTAACTCGCACGGAAGTACGCTGATTCTTTGCATACTACAATTGTAGTTCTCTCATGGTTTTCAGCGGTCATATTGTATGATGAATCGTGTTGTATTTGTATTTGTATGTGTATATATGGACAGTAATTAGTATGGAGAGGAATGGACAAAATGTACATCCTAATGTAAGTGACGACACATGGTTATGTAATAGAATAAAAGTAGAATAAGAAAATGAATTGGTTCCAAGAGTTCCATACGATGATTCACAACGAACTGATTGGTGATGAAAGTCTGCATTAATCGGTAGTCAAAATGAAAATGAGCCAATTTAAAATGCTTTCAGTTTTCCCGTCGTAACTTGGCCTTTTCATATCGTTTCTTACCGTTTTATGGTAATTCTCAGTCAATGAGTAGTTTGAGCATGAAATCTGCTGAAATGAACTCTGAAAACTGACTTTTGTTTGCAGGGTCTGACGATCGGTTTTATTCTCTGTGCCGTGATAGCTCAGTAGGGAGAGCGTTAGACTGAAGATCTAAATGTCCCCGGTTCGATCCCGGGTCGCGGCAGGCGACTTTTGAATTACAGCTCCGTATGGTCACCAATCTGGAGGATCAGATTGGTCGAAACAACGAACCAGCAACCAATGAGAGCCAGGGATGTATATCACGGTTCACAGCCAATCCAGTGGTACGGGGAAATATCCAATCAGCAAAATCACTCGCATGATGCACACTACTGTGTCGCCGACTAGACTGTGACTCACCTGACGAGTGTTCTCAATTTTTGGTAATCAATAGTCCTTAATCACCGCCAGCGTATTCGCCGAACCACAATCGAATTTCCGCTCTGAACACGCATGCAATTTGCATTCAACGGTGATTAGCCAGCGTTTCGCAGTAAACAAACAATACAAATCTGATGATAAAATAAAATAAAATATCCATATCTAATCTCCTACTACTTACATTCGTATAGTAATCAAGCGTTCACAGACTTTCTATAATGGAATGATTTCGCTGAACTTAGGACCTTACAGAGAACTCGTCCATCGTGTGTATTGATCGTAAATTGGGCAACGGGTTGTTACTGTTCAAAGCCAATAACGAAATGGCGCCATATCACGTGGTGGTTATGTTAAAACAAACCGTCAAGATCTTGCCCGGATAGTCTGGTGGGTTGCGTGTTCCATTCACAATCACTCAACCCGGGTTCGAGTCTCAGTTCGGCTTAGTCAATGTGCGCTTGCTGAGGTATTTAACAAACTTGATGAGATAGGTGCATTGTGTAGTGAGCAGGCTGAGAGCAGCCATTTTGTTGTTCAATTAATGCAAGTGTAGGATCCTGTTCGTGCACTTACTGAGCCTTGGGCTCGTGGAGGTTTCCTTCTTTTGTGTTTTGCAGATCGAACACGAGTAACTCGCACGGAAGTACGCTGATTCTTTGCATACTACAATTGTAGTTCTCTCATGGTTTTCAGCGGTCATATTGTATGATGAATCGTGTTGTATTTGTATTTGTATGTGTATATATGGACAGTAATTAGTATGGAGAGGAATGGACAAAATGTACATCCTAATGTAAGTGACGACACATGGTTATGTAATAGAATAAAAGTAGAATAAGAAAATGAATTGGTTCCAAGAGTTCCATACGATGATTCACAACGAACTGATTGGTGATGAAAGTCTGCATTAATCGGTAGTCAAAATGAAAATGAGCCAATTTAAAATGCTTTCAGTTTTCCCGTCGTAACTTGGCCTTTTCATATCGTTTCTTACCGT
The DNA here is from genome assembly GCA_948099385.1 of Fasciola hepatica. Lineage (NCBI taxonomy): Eukaryota > Metazoa > Platyhelminthes > Trematoda > Plagiorchiida > Fasciolidae > Fasciola > Fasciola hepatica. Next base: position 59,805 of record CANUEZ040000076.1, on the reverse strand, counting down.
TTTATGGTAATTCTCAGTCAATGAGTAGTTTGAGCATGAAATCTGCTGAAATGAACTCTGAAAACTGACTTTTGTTTGCAGGGTCTGACGATCGGTTTTATTCTCTGTGCCGTGATAGCTCAGTAGGGAGAGCGTTAGACTGAAGATCTAAATGTCCCCGGTTCGATCCCGGGTCGCGGCAGGCGACTTTTGAATTACAGCTCCGTATGGTCACCAATCTGGAGGATCAGATTGGTCGAAACAACGAACCAGCAACCAATGTGAGCCAGGGCATTTAGATCTTCAGCTGGTTTTTTGTTCGTGGTTTATATTTGGTGGGAGTGAGCAGTTCAGCGGTTGTTTACTCATTTGTATCTGACAATGAGTCCATGTAATAAAGTATGTTTTCTCTATTTTAGCACTACTACTACGGCTTCTACTGCCACTATGTCTACTACTACTGATACTGATACTAATACTAATACCAACAATAACTCTAGTACCATTATTACAACAAATAATCATCATCACTATAAAACTATAAGAAGAACAGTATTGTTGCCACTAGTAATAGCGTTAAGGATAGTACAGTTCTTCGTAGTATTAATACAGACACTTTTACCATCACTGTTAGTTAAAAAGATAGTGATTGTGTTTCAGACTTGACAGTTATTAAGAGACCATGTTTTAGCCTATTCGAATAGACAAAAATATAAGGATGTCGAATCGTGTCCCACATAGCCAATACATGAGGGCAGGTTCAAGATGGAACAAAGACGTTTGAATCAAGATGAACATTCATCTACGACTCCAAGGATGAATCACTTCTGGTGAGCTTCCCGAAAGCGTTTGTCCCATAAACCGTAGATAATCAGGTTACTAGCCTCGTTTGCAAGAGTGATGCACTACACAATATTCCGTGCATCAAAGGGAACAGCTGAGCACCTAGGGCAGTTTGAATTAAATAACACATCAAATACTGCGCCCATCAAATAATGGAACAAAAGGTCATGACAAAAATCACGCAATATATATTCCTTGTTCTGATTTAGGGCAATAATTCTCCAAGCTACTATTTGGTTGCCGGTGCGACAGCTCTTTCATTGCGACCGGTAAACGAGCGGGTAATCCCGGTTCGAGCGGAAGAATGGGCTAATGTTACTGCTACTGATGCTGATTTTTGTTGTTGTTTTGCTAGTGTTGTTGTTGTTGATCATGACGCTGTTGCTGCTTCTGCTGCTGCTGCTGTTGTTGTTGTTGTCGTCGTTGTCGTTGTTGTTGTGGCTAATACTGTTGTTGTAGTTGTTGCTTTTCATATCATCGATTTGTCACTGGATTTGACGCTTGTATTCTGATCATTAGGTTGTCTTTTATGGTCAGTGTAAAGATAATTCAGTACATTGTGTGAAATTCCCGAGCAGTTTCCTTTTCTCACTCACCTGACTCTAGTGAGCTCGTTACCCAGCCCTTTCCAACCAATTCAACCTACACGTCTTCTCTTCCTCTCACATGCTGTACCCGGTTACCTTGCCTCCGTTCTTTGTCCAATTTCTCACCCACACCGAACGAGTGACCTTTGAACTGTCCTTCCAGGCTGGAGATCACTCCACGCCTGTGTGAGAGTCTAGATCAAGCGTGTGTGCGATTCTCTTGGTCCTCGTCTTATCTAATTTCATGGTCATATCTGTCCCTCCATCTCATGTACGCTTCCCACTCTTTCCTTGATTGGTCGATTGTTCTTACTATAAAAAATGGATTTCACCCTATTCCGATGACTCGGTCACGTACTGCTCGGTGTACGTTTCCCGGCAGACACTTCAAACGATCTGAAGACTATTCCCGGACCCTTGTGATTGGATTGCCCCACAAATTGAGTACAGGCAGATCACCGACTCGCCTTACTCGATTTGGGCTTCGGGTTCGTGTTCTACGAGCCACTCATTCACCGGACAGCGGTTCAGTTACAGTCAGGCTGGTTCCAAACTTACTTCTGACTGGGTTGCATGAGTTGCCTGAGTGGACTGGTATCCCGTGTCTGGGTGGAACCAACTGTGATGTGGTGTTCTGAGCACACAAAATACACCGGCAAAAGTTGCACATGTGATGGAGACCCTGGCTTTGTCTTCGTTCCAAGTAGGACGGGCGAGGATGCCCATGTATACAGTAAAATTATCACTTGACTACTTCGACAGGATTCCCCTTCCTATATTGAATTGGTGCAACTTAAAAGGTTATATCTGTTTCATCCAGCATTGTGACGAAAGCATAACACATTGATAAAGGCGACGATCATCGCTATGGTGATCACTCATGACATGAATCAAAC